>JAVJIF010009773.1:0-178119 GCA_038442645.1 Agave tequilana
CATCACTTTCAGAATACTACAGTTTTTTTGTGATCATGTAAATCTCATTTGTAATAAGTTGTAGTACGAAACAGTTAATTTTTGATCATATAATTTCACTTGCATTTTATTTACAGTCAAAATTTTATTTTTCATAATTATTTTTTATTTTAATATTATTTTGCGGTCAACTTTGTGGGCAACTTTTCCACTTCCACATTACCATCCAAATATCAGAAAAGACATAACATTTTTCAAACCACATTTCCCAACACAGTCAAACACTGGAAAACTTACTAACCAATTCTCATGTTTTAAAGAGAACTATTACTACTTCCTCACTTCTTCACTTCCTTACTTCCACCCTTAACTAAACAGGCCCTGAAGGCTAAATTTGTGAAATATCTACTACTAATAATAATAATAATATAATAATAATTCAGATTAGATCATTAGAATGCATGGTATAACAAACAATTAGCTAGAGAACAAAAGTTGCGCGAATACAAATACGATACAGATACACGAACATGTAAAATTTGAAAAACCACGGATTCACATACAATATGAATATGATAACTAAATTATATTATTTATATATTTTATATATGTGTGTAATTAAAAATTTTATAATTCAATGGTAGCAAACAATGTTGAAGGAATTTTGAAATAATTTAAAAGGTAAAATTGTATAAAATTAGCCGGTTGTGATTTAAAATCATTTTCGCTAGCTTATTTCAATTGTATCAAGTTCATTTGATGAAAGACTGATTGAAATAATTTAGAAATCTATAAATCATTAGATTCACATTTTATTGTTGTTTTAAATCCAATATATTATTGACCTCTCCTCTCACAAGCAAACACTCTACAAATTGCAACCTTTCTTTCCGGCTAGAGATCATTATTTGGAGAAAAAAGAAGTAGAAAAAGAATACATATATTCTTAAACTTAAAGAAAATTTAGGCTCAAAAAGGAATATCCACAAAATTTTATATGACATACATAATACAAGAATGAATATTAACCACAATTATTTTAGACCCTTCTTCCTAATCTCCAAACAGAATCCATTTCATAGTTTAAGCTTACGTATAAAATAGACAAAAATAACATAGTGTGGGAAATTTCAGTTGCTATTGTCTTTATTCGTAGGGTTTTTTTTTTTAATACAGAGATATCCTAAAGAACTTGTAATTACCTACAGATTAATTCCCTGCATATCACACAGTCTGACTCTCTTGACTGTGATGGAGAAATTTCAAGACATAATCTCATAAAAAAATATCATCTTTATGAGATTTGAACCGGCATTCATTAAAGAGCAAACTCAACACAAGGATTGACGTCCTTATCCGTACTTACCCAAAGACATTTGAACAAGAAATGTGCTGGGGCTGCATCAAGACATCCGCATACAAGCAAAAACAAAGTGCCACACTACATCATCACAATATAAAGTCCCATGTTTTTAGTTTGAACTGAGAGATGAATATCATAATACGACCACTAGATAACAAAAAAGAACAAGTCTCTAAATGCAACCAAACAATAACAACAAAAAAGAACATAGATTTTTACTAAACATCCAACTTAGAATCAGTGAAGCATCATAGATAAGCTACAGAGTCTATAGAGTTTATACTCAATGTACCTTGAAAGAATCCTCACCCAAATTTATACATTTACGATCTGTTTGGCTAGGAATGGAAGTGAGGAAATAATAATAGTTCCCTTGAAACTTGAGAATTAGTTGACGAGTTTTCCGGTGTTTGAATGTTGGAGAACCAACCATTCAGAGCCAAGATGAAGACTATTTTTCTTTGCTTTTTCCTTTTCCTTTTCTTTTTCGGAAAGAGAGATCAGATATCAAACACTAGATTTTAAAACTACACTTGCAGTACAATCTCAAAAACCCAAGTGTGATGATAGAACTGTTGAAGTTAATGGACAACCTAGCATTATTATTCTTAAACTATGAAGCCTGTAGGTCCAGTTATGATTAGTTTTGCATTTGTGCGCTGTTTGGTAAGTGAGAGATGAATGAACCTCACCAAACATGCAAAAAGCTGGCCAATAGGAATTAGAAAAGTGTTCAGTCCTGCTGATTAATCTACTATAAAATAACTAAACAAGGTTAACTTAAAGTACACTTTTTAAATTTATTTTTAAATCTTGAGATAGAGATGCAGGTTGAAAATTAGACCCTGAATAAAAAATGAGAGCGGACGAAGATAGACAAGCCAAAAGGAGAGAGTCTCGTTCATCAGGGTTCACAGCTCACAGTTTTGAATTAGTATTGTTTTGTGTTGTACTAAATAAAACGTATAAACTACTAAGTATTTATCAAGGGCCTTCACTATTTTTAGGGTTTCATCGTCGGCAAAGGTGTACGAGGTTTGCGCTTTGGGAGACGTGGGCTCGCTGTGTCCATTCATGGAAAGTCTTTGCTCTCCACACCTGCTTGTCAAACACTGCACCCTTTCTCCTCCATTTTCAGCCTCTTGTTTCAACGAGAATGAAAACTGTAGGTGTCCCAAATAAGGAAAAATACAAATTACAGCAAAAAACCTCTTCGTTCTCATCCTTCTCATCTCGAATCCCAATAACCAGTTATAGTATCTATAATTATACTTTCTAATATTTTTTCTGCTTAAACTTGCACTCATGTGCTTGAGCTCAACATAATCCTTGGGACTCGGCCATTGATGACTCAGCCATCACTTTCTCTCTGGATTTCTTCAATACTATGTACAGGAAGACTTTCTCTCTCTTCCCTCTGCTCTTCACTACTATATTTAGGAGCACCTTTCTTTTTCGGCTAATACCTGCATTATTCTATAACCATGACTTTCCTTGAATGAGAGAGACGCACGTCATGTTGCTAAATATATAATAAGTGCGGCTCTCTTAATCCCTAGCCTGACAGCTCATAAGATCATTCTTCTTGCCGTTGACCTTGTTTAGGGCCAGTTTGATTCACAGGAGGAAAGAAAGTTGAAATTCTGTAATGGGACCCGCGCGTGGAGGTTTTCGTTGGAAAAGAGAACACATGCTCCAGCTATAATGAATTTTCTGGCGGTTTCCAACTCACAGCGAGGAAATAAGCAAGAGGCAAAGACACGGACCTCATCTCTAAAATTCGTGAGCCCGCGTCAAATTTTAGTGGGCTGATTTTTTTGCAGCCAAACACTCATTTTGAAAGCTGACACCCTGGCTCAAGCTACACTGGTATTTTCAAGTCTAGAAGGGAGAAACAAACAAGCCCTCGGCACCTGACCTGGCTTCTATTTGGAAATTTTGCACTAAACCTTTTACTATAGCCCTCCAGCTGGCTCCGTATTTTGTTAATTAATACAGGCTTTACAGCCTACGACATGACTAAAGAAAGTTTAATTCAAGTACTGGATTAAGCTTGGGAGGCACAACAGACAGGGACCCAAATGGCTGAAATGAGTGCTAAAGAGAAAAAAAAGGCAAGGTTCAGGTTCAGATCAAAGCGCAGCTTTTACTACGGGGAAGAAAAGAGTTACTGGCATGGAAAAGGTGAGAAATGTATCACATAAGTTTCAATACTTGGATCATGTCAAGTCATCCCCCACTCAAGCCTAAAGCTGTTTTCTGCCAATGGCAGATGAACTTCGTGTTATACCCAGCTGAGAAATTGGGGACAGATGGGTTGAATCACACAGAATTGGAGCTAAAACCACACAAACAAAGGAATTGAGAAGATGGAGTCTATTTTGTCTTGAACTTATCACAAATCACTTATTCAAATAAACAATCCTGCAATCCTAAAACGTATCCAACTTGGCTGCAAATCCTTGACACTTGCCTCACGCATAGGGTGCTTGATCAGACTCTTTCAATTGGATGCTTCCACAACAAATGAAAAGGGAGAAAAGGGCAAAAGAGAAAGCCCCAGTAAAAGAATATGAGAAAAATAAATGCAAAACATAAAGTTATTAGGGTTTACAGTTCTCAGTAACTGTATATAATTAGAATTTTTTAGAAAATAATATGAAGTTAACAATCCATTGGCAACAACCAATTCCATAACCTCATAAAACTAGGATTCTCAACTTACAGCTTCTTATTAAGTTCATTTATTTATTGATCATTTTTTAGTACTTGAACAAAATTTTATGATATTAGAGTGGATAATGGATATGGTGAACCATTCCTGTAAAAAATTTGCCACGTAGTACCATATGGGAAATTTGTCTGTCTTATTCGAACAGTTTTTGCGGAACAGGTTGGGTCAAGTTCATAGAGGTTGGAAAAAGAAGAAGAAAATCTTTCGGTGAAGTTTTTTTATTTGTCCGTTTGACAATAGTCTTTAACCTGATGCAAGCTAGGTTTGAATCCCGAACCTCTTGCCCACTGCAAAGTGGCTATAGCACTTTGCTAGGCACGGTCTTGTCATCATAAACCCAATCTCGAGTGCAAATTGTTTTGAGCATTAGTGTTGCCTTTAATGAGGCACACACAAGTTTATGAATGGATAAATTGAAACTCAGCGACTAGGAATATGTAGTGCACTTCCACTACAGACAGCTCTAACTATCAGAAGGCCATTGTTTGCTGGGCTTGGAACTTCACTCTTGGTTTTTGGAACCTCTTTTGGTTGATTGGCACTGCAATTCAGCAACTATAGTTGCTGGCATGCCCTCTCCTAAGAGTATTACCAACCCATAAAATTGGTCAATTTGGACCTGAACGGGCATATAACTGCACCAAACCAATACATTCTCATGACAACACAATAACAAAGTTGTTAGCCCAAAATTCTGGAGAGCTACATGAAATCTTTTTTTCTCCAATTCAGCTCCATTAAGGGTCACAACTTCCCTTAGTTTAGCAACTATCATATCTTTCTTTTGGGGCCATAATCGCAGTTTGCTGTTGTCTGCTCCTACTCTTTGTCAGCCTTCCAACTACTAGCTTTTAACTCCTTCATGTGCACATGCCTAAACTATCTTAAATGACTCCAGCATCGTACAAATGAAGCAACATCTGACTTCTTGTGAATGTTCTTATCTTATTTATAGAAATGTCACCATTCATCGATCTAAACATTCTCGCGTTACGTAGGTGCATTAGTCCAATAATAATTGAAGACAAACATAAGTACTTCAAAGCATATTTAATTTCAAATGAAAATCCTTTATAAACATAATTCAAACAAATCCTTTTATATACATAATTCAAACAGGTATATATTGGAACCTCCCTCCCTCATGATGTGAGTGTGCATTAGTGGGGGAGAAAGAGCATTCATGTGGATGTTCTGCAGGTGAATGTGTGCATGCATTAGCTCTCTCCATATATCTCTGTTATTTACTTCTCCATGTCTGTGTCTCAGTTTATTTTACTTGTTTGCAGGTCAATTATGCAATTATATGCAATACCTCTTTATGCCAATGTGTATGTCAGTTTATTTAGGGCTTTATTTAAACCTACCACTCTACCACATGCAAATAAAAACCATAGTCTGCGAAGCAGCGGCATGGAGCGCTTTGTTTTGTAAACAATGTTCTTACCAGTAAGGAGGTTAAGATGAACCAAAATTCTGACCAGGTACATAGAGTTAGTTTTCAATAAATATGCTACCTGCCAGGAATAGTTTTTGATGAAAAACAAACTTGAGCTGAGTAAGGCAAGAAACAATATGTCAAAATTCTGACCAAGTATGGTGCAACTTATTTCTGAAATCGATATCTAGTGGGGGTTCCTGCTCTCCAGAATCCAGAAATCACAATACTTTCAGCTACATGTCGAGAATGTTCTGCCCTGTAATTTCATATATTAGTCCTCGGTTAAAAAAAAAAAAATAAGGCAGAAAAAAAGTGCATCAAATAATAGAACAAACAGCGATAAACTTGTGTCATTTTCAAATATTGACATTGACAACGGATTGTGCTTATCTCCTGTCCCATGATTTCAATGCCATCATCACTTAGTAATGAAATCCCTGATGAATTTACAATAAACGGAAATGCTACTGGTGGAGAGATTGGAGACTTTGCCACTTTATAAACCTCTGACCTGCAATTGCATTTCAATAAGAGGTTAATATAGCCACCTTTAAAGGTAAATTCTCATGTCCAAAATATTTCTTTCACATGCTAATTGCAAAAAGAAAAATATTGTTTCTAATTGCATGTTCTGCCCTCTGTAAAAAAAAAAAAAAAAAAACTAGAAACAACTACTGCTGGAGTTGAGAATAATTTCCTGGTAGATAGGAGAAAACTTTAATAATAAACTATACAACGGGTTTCATCTATAGAATCACAGAAACTATTGAAATCCTGTTATTTCCTATCATAAATCTGTTTGAAGTTTTAGAACAATGGGTTTAGTTTCTGCATATGCGTGTCACATATACGTACGAATTGTATGCACATAGAAGAGTATCAGTGTATAGGTTATAGTCTATATTCAATAGACGAAACCTGCTAGAACCCCACCCCCGTTCACGTTTTTGATATATATCTGTTTATGTATAGACAACATATTGATAACAGAATGACCAAGACAAACACAAGCCTAATATGTTGCGACTGAGGGAACAACTAAAGAGAAATCCACTAATAAAGATAAATGCAGCAGAGAAGTGCCCACACGACAAGAACAGAGAAACAAGAGAAAAAACAAGACAACATAATATTTAACGAGGTTCGACAATTTACCTATATTCTCGGGGAAAGGGGAGAGAGTTCTAATTGAATTTAATCAATTACATTACAAATATTGGGGACACTGTCCCTCCTTATATACTCAAAGAATCCACGAAGAAAAGAAAATCAAAAACACTAAAATCGGAGCAGAAATATATTCTGAATCAGATTTAGAAACAGGCTGCGCAATAAAGTTTGTCGACTTATAACATCGATTAGTTGACTTATAACCTTTATTAGTCGACTAATACATAAATTAGTCGAACAGAAAATCAAACTCTCTGTTTGTCACATTAATCGATTAGTCTTGTAACCTAGTCGACTATACTTGGTTCCCACCCGTGCAATCCAACTTTGATGCGACAGATGCGCTTTAGGATTCGATCCTATTATTGCAACGCTCTTTGGCTAACTTTCAACAGAGTTTAACAAACCTTTTCAACAAGATTTTTTTCTCTCTCCCGATAATTCCCCACCTCTGTGAAGATTTGTCAAATCTGAGCCGAACTCTAATAAACACTTGGCGAAATCGGCATACGATCTCGGTGAAATCAACACACGATCTCAGCTTGAGCGCTCTGAACGAAATCGACACACGATCTCGGCGAAATCGACACACGATCTTGACTTGGCCAACAAACGAAAATGGTTCATTCAAAACGAATCGCTAGCACACATACAATTGATTTTCACTGATCACACCAGATCCAATTTTAAGTTTGTCGTCTCCTCAGGCAACGCTCTTCAAACTCCAATATCAATTGTAAGATTCCAACTTCAGCTCAGCTATCTAAATGGAATGCAACATACATGCCTTTCAAATACTCCACCAAAGAGAAATACCATATGAGCCGACCAACAAACGTGTCTCCAACTCAGCAACTTAATGGAACTCTATTCCAAATGACCTCACAAAGAATCCAACATGAGCCAACGCTGACTCTTCAACTGACTAACTCTCCAGTCTAAATGTCTTCAAAATGGTTCTATCAAATCTGATTAGAGCACACAAGATACCATCATCGACTTTAACAAATTGGATGCACACCCCCTTATACAAACTCAACTATCTTCTCACCAGAAGATCAAATGTTTATCGATATTATAACACTTCATCTCTACGTGAAGTCCAACTTTTCACCTCTACGTGAAGTCCATAGCAGCTTCTCGAGAACCCAAATGCAACAAATAGCTTCATACGTGTTGTATCATCAAATAGTTGCGCCTCTACGGCTGCCTATGTACCTTGCCCAGGGGATCAAGCCAACCGTAGTTTATTGAAATGAGCTCCATCAAGCTCAAGCACTTGCGACTGAATCTTCAGCAGTGAATTGACCTGGATAAGTTATATGATACTTCTTACTACCGTCATCGAGAACAACAACCTTCAACTTGAGTTTGGCGCGGTCACAAGCTTGAGATTCATACTTCTTCACCCATTTTCATGGTTTATCTTGATTCCAATTGCTGCAAATAATTTGACATTCTCATCAATACCTTCTACCTGTTTAGCATCAAAACTGGCTACATGATCTCCATCCGGTACCATCCGATGAAGTCCTCACTGATACCGAACCAACTAGAGGTGGTGGAGTAGCATCAACCTTCACCCGCTGCGGTACATCCTTGACTTTCGTCCTCTCCACCTGCTGAGAGACGGTAGACTTCAGCAATGAAGTCTCATCAAATGTGACATGATAACAACAATAATAATAAATCATAAACTAAGTTAATTAATGCTAATAAATAAGGTAAAATAAAAGTATGACAAAATGTATTTAGGGGGAAAAAAAGTATACAATATTTTAAATAGGGATATTACAATAGCCATTAATTTGAAAGTAACAAATTTGCTGTCATATATTTCCAGTAAGTAGCAAATTTCTACTCTTCAAAATCTGTAACCTTTTTCATGCAAGTCCCAATACAACCTGTGCATGCTCAGGATTAAAAAAGAGTGCATGAAGCTACACTCATGCTTGTTTTCTTTATTGCCTGTAGATAATAAGGAAGATTATGTTTTTCGAGATGGCTACATTTGACTCAAGATAACGCCGTAGTCGAGGTAAATTACACATAAATAGATGTTTAGACTTTGGCTAAGTTTGATAAAAGATATTCAATCTTTTTTATTTCACTACTTTACCTGAGACTTGGGCATAATTATTTAGTTAAACGAAATAAAAACTGTTCTCCATACCTTTTTTTTTTTTTTTCAATCGATGCAAATTACCTTTTTTTATTTTTTACATGTTTTGTGTTTTAACTATTTGGAATTTGAGTTGTATTGTTTTAATTACCTGAAACTTGTATTGGGCCCTTAGAGTTTGAAGCCCCACACTTTTCCTGTATAAATAAAAAAATAATTTGGAAAATTGGAGTTGTATGGGGAGAAGAATCTGTGCAAAGCTTTAGTTATTATAAATATTATGGTATTTATTTTCTTTTGATTAGACCAAAATAAAACTGTAAATAAAAATGTTACCAAAATCCAGCAATTGCAACTGGTAATGTATGGCTGGTATTTTCTATTCTAACTTGTAGCTGGGCCTTATTTTTAATGTTTTATAATTACAGTTAGTATGCTGTGAGTGATAGCCAAACACACCAGAGACTGGAGTGAAGAAACTTAACTGCCTTAAGCCAAACATGCCTGTTTACAATTTTTTAGGGAATAAAGTGAAACAAATTGAAAGGGTATTTACAAACTACAACAAAAGTTTATGGTTATACAATGATCAAATTAAATTAGGCACATGCATGAGGCATCCAATAATTCCTCAAAAAGTTTATTTTATTTTATCTCTTAATTACAAAAAGATCTGTAACCCTTTTATTAACAAGAACATGACATTATGACTTGTAAAGATAATATATCCATGAAAATTTATCACTAAACTATAAATTAATCAAAATCAAGGGACAAGAGGTTTTCTTTTGTCACTCCTTTACAAAAAACTGTCTGTCTATTCATCTTCATCCGCACTAGAGAGATAGAGAGCAACACCCGCTCGTCGACGCCCCTTCGCCGTAGTCACACGCATTTTCTCCTCACACCTTTTCCTTCTTCTTCCTCCCCCTTCTTTCATCCGCGAGAGAGAGGGAGAGCGCGCCGCCACTGCCACCAACATCTCTCCGCGCACCCCTCTTCCTTCCAGCCTTCTCCTCCTCCTCCTTCTTCATTCCCTCTTTTGTCTGGGGAAGAGAGAACAGCTCTCGCCCCTCACCACCGCCGCCGGCAGCCTCCTCCTCCTCCGTCAATCGGTTTTTCACAGTCACGCCAACCCAAACTAGAATTAAAAAAAAACCGACGCAAAAGAAAAAAAAAAAAAAGCATTCTAACAAATCAAATGCCTGTAATAAAAATCCTCAAATTAGCACAATGATGGGCTGGGCTTAGCACCGGCGGGCACTCTGGTAATTTCTTGGAACCCGAGAGGGCTGTGTCCAACTGTGCGATTACTTATTTGACAGCGACTCCTAAATCTGCCACGGCAACAAAGAACCGGGTTTGGTTTTCTTTCTCGTCCCTTAGTTTTGCCCCCCTTCATTCCCCTTCTCGATTTCTCGCCGACAAGCGCCCTCTCGGTCCTTGACCTCGCTCTCGATCGATTCCCCAATGTAAGTCCACTCCCATCTCTCCTCGATCTCTTGCTACTCTGTCTGATCCTCTCATCGAGCTCAATTTATGTGTGTTTTTTTTTTTTCTGATCTAGCCTTTTTTCCGGGACAAAAATGGTCAATTATTTCGCGATTTCAGTCGGGCTGTGTCGATCTTCTTGTGAAATTTTTGGATCTTGTGATTGGATCTCGATTCGTATTTGCACCGGAGATTAGGGTGTCGGGGAAAAAAATAGGTCTTGTAGGATTCTAATGTCCAAGAAGACTGCGACTTTTCTTTCTAGGGTTGTTTTATTGGAGAGTTTGACAGATTTTGATATGCTGAGAGTTGGGAAAGGATTAGAATCTAGTGTTTATAAATATTATGATTACTAATTACTGAGAGTTGGGGTATCTTCCTATAATTATTCTCTCTTTTTGCGTTACAGTACATTGATTGTTAGCTGTTTGGAGAATTAGGTTACTAGGCATGGTCCGAATGATTGACATTTCTGTTTTTTGAAACTAGGTTGTTTTTTGTTTGTTTAATTATATAGGAAAGAAGTTCGTTGTCGGTTGGTTAACAAAGGCATGCCTGTGATTGATTCTCTATTTTTCTTTTGCTTCTTGCAGGACGACCATGAGTGATGATGGAGATAGGACCTGCCCTCTCTGTGCCGAAGAGATGGACCTGACTGACCAGCAACTCAAGCCATGCAAATGTGGATACGAGGTAGAAATGTTATTTCTTTGAAACCTATTAGTTCATGCTTTCTATCATCTCCACACAAATCTCATGCGACAACTATTTTTTTTATGGTATTTGAGTTTTTACCCCCTAGTGTGCAAACCTTGTACTTTGCAGTCTCACTAAAATTTAGTAAGTGGACATGTTTATGCCAATCATGGAAAGGAGTATTGAACCCAAGTATCTCTTCCTCTTTAACTTTTAGTGGGATAAACTAATCTATTTCACATGCTGGTTTGTTATCCTTTTCATTTGAAGTATGCTCTGTTTTTTGTGTGTTCAAACATCAACCTTTTTTATCTAATGATGTATCTTTTTGGATCAAACCTTTTTTAATTATATTTATCTAAAGAGACAGTGTTGATATTTAAATTTAATTCAGAACACTTTTTATGCAAATGTGCACATGATGATTGTATCCTAAGCAATTTTATCACTCCCTCATTATCTCATTGATTGGTAAATTGTACTATTTTCCGCTTATATGAAGAACATGTGATATATGTGTGTAGAAGTTTTTGTTTGCTTCATTATGAAAAGTTCATCTTTTCTCATGATGTATCATGGAGTTAAATAACGATTGTGCATTGGAACTTTTGGTGGATGTGTCTCATCTTTCATCTTTTTTTAAACATAGGTATGTGTTTGGTGCTGGCATCATATAATGGAAATGGCCGAGAAAGAAGGATCTGAAGGGAGATGTCCAGCATGTCGCACAGCATATGACAAGCAAAGGATTGTTGGAATGGCTGCCGACTGTACAAGGTTCGGGTATCTCTGTATTTATTGTAAAGAAATGAGTACTGTGTTTATTATTAAAATGGGTAATTTTTTTGGGATAGAATGGTGGCTGAAATAAGTGCAGAAAAAAGCAGAAGTCCCAAAAGCCAAAGAATAAATCTTCATCAACAATAGAGGATAGAAGCATCTTAGCAGTGTACGGGTGGTGCAAAGAAACCTTGTATACATTATGGGAATGCCTTCTAATTTAGCCGACGAGAATGTATGTATTATTTAATTGTGGTTTTTTATTCTTTGCCTGTGTATTGTCAATTTTGTTGCTCTTTTGGAGATTTCTCTAATGTAGTTAAGATTGATTGTTTGAGTAGATTCTTGAGCGGAGGAATACTTTGGCCAGTATGGAAAGATTCTAAAGGTGTCTGTATCCCGGCAGGCTGGAACCCCCCAACAGGCTGCTAATAGCAACACATTTAGCGTGTAAGCTTGATTTCTTGATTTTTATTTATACATGCACTGATTCAAAATGCTTGAATTATGTAGTAGTTGTACATGTCTGTTGCCAGGAGCAGAAAAGGTTCCTTAATCATGAAATTTGCGAACAAATTGTTGATAGTTATAGGAAATATCTGAGTAGGAAAGTAATTTGAAGTATTCAGATGCATTTCTTATCTCTCTGTTCAACAGCACTTGCTGCATAGCTACAATTTTATGTAAGTTTTTTTCTACCCATCGTTTCTTTATATTGGCATAGTATTTTGTCCAGGAATTTGCTAATAAAGATGCATGTCAAGCCACAGTGTGTACAAAGCTGATATAGGTTATACTGTAACTGTAACTGTTTGCGTTTAGTGAATACGGATATCAATATGGAATTTTCTTGATAAGAATCTTGTTAGAATATTCAACTCAATATCCATTTATATGATAAAAAGGGATTTGAACTCTGAGTCAATACATAAACGAGTTGGACATTATTGAATATCTGATTATTGGAAAAAGGGAAAAGATTTCAACCATCAGTTTTAGAATTTTCTCATATAAAGGAGGAAAAACATGATCTTATTAGCTGTGGTTATTATGTTACACACTCTGATGCTAAGTAGACTTCAATTTATGTGCATTAGGACACGAACTGGCATATTCAAATATGTATTTGGTCATTCAGATATCTATTGAGTATTGAGATATTTTGGACTGTTTGCCGCACCATTATTTGTGTCTGTATCATATTGCAAATGGACGATGACATTTATACATAAATTTCAAATTTGAGACTTTGACATAAAAGTGGACCGAGATCTGATTATTTGTATCCATTTTATCTCGGATGTCCAGTTATTTGTCCAGCTACTAGCTGCAAATGTTTTTTTGTCTTTAATAATCGGGCTGGAGTAGAAAAAAATGGTATTGCTCAAACAGGCGGCCCACTCATTGCCCATTGTTCTTCCTGTAGAAGTAAGAAAATGCCGTTGACAAGAACAGAATTTAGCTTTGTGGAATGGTTGGAAAGCGTCTCAATTCAGTTCCTAATAGCTTCACATTGTTCTTGCCTGTTGGGATGTGTGGTTGCAACTTTAACTCTTGTGAATAGCTGCCTATTACTATCATAGGGTGATATCTGTTTCTTGTTCGCTAAATTTCTTCATTATGAATTTCATTGAGGAACAGTAGATAGTTATAGTATAGAGCAGATGAATATTTTCATGTAGTTAAAACTGCATATAATTATAGTTAAAAACTATAGGTTCTAGCTCGTGTCCATACACTATCAGAAAAATGGGTCATTGAGGATGAGCAAGGAAGCATAATAGTACCAAGAAAATGGAGAATGATAAGTGTAATATGAAAAGATTTTTTTTTTCCTGTTCTTCTTGTCATAAAGAATGTTGTTCAGCAACCAAAGTGGTTCTGCTGTAAATTTGTTATGCTTTTTATTTTTTGGCTCTCTTGATAATTAGAAGGACTTACTCTTCCTGGCTGGGTAAATAATCATATAGTTTAGTCATCCAAATCTGGGACATGATGTTTCACATAATCATGCTTCCTATGTGTTCAAATTGACATTTATATTTTTAGAGTACTTAGTTGATAATAGTCTTCCTCTTATAAATTATGAAACTGCATGACATAATACTCCCAACATCTGTGTGACCCCCTCTGTCATCGCCAAAATTTCTCTCTCATGCTACCTCTTCTCTATTTTCCCAGCCTGCCTTGCAAAATTTTTCTGTCATTGGAATTGAATTTTCCCTCGACCTAAGGGTGCTCTTATGATTACAAGTTCTTGTTGGCAGTGCCTGGCAAAGCACAAAGAAACACACTTGTCAAAGAAAATTAGCTTATTGAAGATCGATATGGAGGGTTTAAGGTTGATGTCATCGTTATGGATTTGGCAAGGTGAATCCTCATATCAATTGTTGACTTCAGAATGGCGAGAATATCGCCAATGTGATCGAAGGGATTCAGTCAAGGGGACAACAATACATTTTATGTTGATACCCTTGACATTTTCCCTCAGTATCCAAATATTGTTGGCCATCATTTTGCATTGTCAGGTCAGTTTGATAGCTGAGATCATGTGGAGACGATTGTGCTTTTAGCTTGAGTTCGAGGCTGATATGAGAAGCTGAGAGGCTGAAGGTAGCGGGTGGTGCAAGTGAACAGCTTGTTGCTGAGTTCTTTGGGCCAATACTCAAGGGCAAAGGAAATGGTGAAGAGGTTTTGTTAGGGATAAAGTATTCCAACTGGTGGGTTGCTGATGTCATTGTTTGATCCCAATCCAATAGTAGAGAAGTGATTTGTGGTAGACAAAGTGACTAGGAAGGGATCAATGCTTCACCTTAAGGTAGGTTGCATGTATCTTTTGATATTGGGATTTGGTCTAGTTGATAATGTAGGATTAAATGGCAAATAATTCCTTTTACTCTCTGGGGATTTTAGATGACAAAGGTTGGTTGTAAACGTCCCGACTTAACACGAGAAAAAAACATGATATTAAATTTGTCGAGTAACTACCTGGATAACGATCATTTTGGCTCGCATATGTAGAACATATAATGGTTTTATCTACAAAGCTAAGAAGGTCCAAATGCTAGATACACCATTTCCTTTTTCTTTCTTATTAAGAGGGTAGCTTGTAAAGCATGAAGTTTTATAATCTTTTTTATTGCAGTCTGTTTAGTGTTTACAATCTAACTACTCTGGCTTACAGGTATATAACTTTTGCCAGAGAGGATGAGGCTGTTCGATGTATTCAAGCTGTTCATAACTTTGTATTGGAAGGTAAACCTTTGAGGTAAGTTTGCAGCTTAAATTCTATATTGCATTTATACCTTTCCTCGCTATTATTTCAATGACATTAGAGTTTTCATTGCAGGGCATGCTTTGGTACTACCAAGTATTGCTATGCTTGGTTGAGAAATATGGTATGAAGAAATAATTTGTTGAATGAGTGTCTTCTATTCCTCCAAAATTTTAAGCACATCTGTTTGGTGAACTTTAGATTTTCATTCATAATTTCACTTTGAGGTGGTATCTTCATTGATTCAGACATGCAGCAATCCAGATTGTTTATATTTGCATGACATAGGTAGCCAAGAGGACAGCTTTACTAAAGATGAGATTATTTCAGCTTATACAAGGTATTTTTGTCTGTACAACTACGTCAACAAATTACCATTGTTATTTCTTAGCACAACCTAAGATCATTACCCCTTTGCATCCCAGTCCTTAGTGTTCCATGTATAATTGAATAGGCTCTACTTTAATTGTTCTGCATTCTTTTCCATATCCATGAAACATTTATCTTGCTTGTAATTAATTATTTGTCAGCATCACTTCTATTCTTCTTCTTTTTCTTCTTCTTCTTTTGATTATTTGTTTTTATATTGCACACAATCTTTTTGTTCTTTATTTGATTACAAGGATGAATCAATTTAATATTGTTCTGATCCTGCAGGAGTAGGGTTCCACAAATTCTTTCAAATAATTTGCAACCACGTGTTGGAAATGTGCTGCCTCCTCCAGCAGATGACTTATACAATAATGGGGCTGTTTCTACCAAACACGCTGTGAAGAGTTCCATTAATGTAAGGCTTGATTATGCTGTTGTGAGAAATTGGTGCTTGCTTTGACCAGTGCCTTTTTTTTTTTACCTGATTCAAATATTTATGGCTTGGTTATCCTAAAATAGCTTCCAGATTGCTTGACTATATCTCTGATGAAAATCATACATTATTTTTTTCCCCCACCAGAATACCACAAACCAGGTTACAAGCTCTCCTATTGATACAAGTGGTCCAAGGTCTACAGTCCTTCCTGCAGCTGCTTCATGGTATGCTGCTCATCACCCCCCCCCCCCCCCCCCCCCCCCCCCCCCCCCAAAAAAAAAAAAAAAAAACCCAACTCACACCCTTTTTCCCCCCTTCTCTTGATGTTGTTCCTGCTGTGTCTAAAATTATGATATTCAGGGGATTGCGTGCTTCAAATTGCCGGGCACCAGCTTCAAGTTTAGCAAGCTCGCAAAACCCTCTTAAACAGAAGATAGAGGTTCTCAATAGTTCATCTAGTTCTTCAATGGTCTCAAGCACAAAACAGAACTCTGCATGGCATGATGATGCGGTTACAGCTCCAAAGATATCTGAAGCGAGGCCTGTGGTGCAAAAGGATGGTAGATCTAGACTATTGGAACCTTTAAAACATGGTAATGGGAGGGATCATCTTACAGAAGTATCAGACATGTCATCAGGGTCTGCCCTGGATGTTGACCATAGTTCTGGTTCTGCATGGGATGATGAAATTACAACAGCAAAGATACCTGATGGGAAACACACGATGCATATTAATGGAAGATTTAGTAACAACGACACTTCAAGACCTGCTAGTGCGACATCTGTTTCAGACAAACCACCAGAAATTGTCTTTGATGAAGCTCATCATTCTGCATGGGATGATGAGACAATTTTGATATCAAACATACCAGAAGAAAAGCAGATTGCACATAATGATGACAGGTTTAGGTCCTCTGAGATACTGGAGCCTGGTATTGGGCTCTCTGGAACATCTACTTCAGATGTTACACCAAAGGTTTTCCCTGATGCAGTTCATACCTCTGGAGTTTCCACTAGTTGCTCGTCTAGCCAGCTTTCTCTGCAACATGAAAACAGTGACAGTGGCCTTACTGCATCTACAGTCAATAGAGTCCCAGTAAATATCACATATTCTAGAGGTGCTGCCTGTGAATCAAGTAGTTCATGTCTTGATGAGCTTACTCCTGCCAGTGCAGTTGTCAATGGAAATACAGAAAGCTTATGCTTGGGGTTGTCTTCAGTAAATTTGGATGCTCAACCTGGCATTGGTCATATCAATACGGGTCCACAGCAGAGTTCAGTTAGTTATTGTTTGGTGGGAAATTTTGGAAATTTAGATTCGAGATTACAGCAACATTATCCTGAAAACGGGGCAGAATGTTTAACTTCAAGTTCAATGAGTTATGCTTCTGTAATTCCTGATGCACATGTTTCAGAAAAGTTATCTGATTGGAGATTGGGACTGCAGAAGCAAGATTTAGCGTCTAGTAGCAATGGGATGGAAGATGCTTTAGCTGCAACCAATGATCAGAGACAGAAACTTTCTGCTGCCACTAATTTATCATTATTTTCGTCTTGTAACACTTACTCTTCTAATGTTTCTAATCATCTAACTTGCAGTTCTCAAAATGTTGACGTTGATGATAAGCGTGTTTTTGCTGATGGTGATTCTAGAATTATGGGGGCAAAAATGAATAGAGATCATGAATCTTTATTTTCGAATGGACACAGGGAGGAAATGCCAGGCAGTTTTGTTAAATCCGGGAGGGTTTTTGAGTATCCTAATATCAGCTACACTGAGAGAGATCTCAACTCCAGTGTTTTTGATAATATATCAAACATCGAGAGAACTGCAAATACAGATAAACAAGAGGAAAACATTGTGTCAAAAATGTTGTCATCAGACTTTGATCCATGGGATAACTCATGGTCCTCTGCTAACAATTTTGCTACACTTCTTGCCCAAATGAATAATAATCAGGAGGGTTCTTCTAAACAGTCAAGCTCATGGAAGCCCCAAAACACTAACCGATCCAGGTTCTCATTTGCAAGACAGGAAAATCAAGCAAACCTTGGAGACAATTCCTACGGGGACATTGGTGCTGCACAACAAGTATCTTCAAAACAAGATTTGCATGGAAGTTTTGTTGGAAACGCTTCCCCTATCAGTAATTTTGAGTGTGCCAATGTGCTAGGGAGCAGCAGGACAACCATTTCAGCTGATGGTACTGCAGGTCAGTCCCTTTTAAGGTGTTTATTTTCCTTGCCTTTTTGTTAGGTGTTCTGAAAGTAATGATGGGGAAACAAGTATGAAGTTGATAATCCCCTTTGATAATGTCTGTAACTATTCCCAGATTGAGATTGGTCTTTCACTTTCTCTTCATTTATGTTCCCTGCATCAAAACAGAGCCTAAAGTATGATCAATATATTTTTATTTCTATCATCTAACTCTGCATGTTATTGCATCATTATTCATTTATTGCCTTTCAGTCCCTTGCTTCTCTTTTTTGTTTTCATTTCTGGACATGCTGCATCATTTCCTTTTTGTTCCCAAGATTTATTGGGACGTGGTTTATAATCCATGTTCCATGTAATTATATTGCACTCATTTTGACGGTGGAACAGTTTTAATCCCTTTCAAAGTTTAAAACCCAGGTACGGGCTTTACAAAATATCATATACAATGCATTGTAATCTTTCTACCACCGACACATGAACTTGTCAAAAACTGAAAATATTGTAATGTCAACAGTGAAAGATGCTTAATTGCACCCAATGGTCTAATATGAAAACCTTTTCTTTTTTAGTAATCCATTGTTGGGTCAGTAAAAGTTATTGGTACTCAAGGTAACCTTGTTGAGCAAGTGCTCTATATTTCAAATGACATTTATTGCTTAAAAGAAAATTGTTGGATTCCTTTTGGGTAAATGATAGTATCAGAAAATATCTGAATTAGGAAAGCGAGCTAAAACAACAATAGCAACAATAAAGCCTTCATCTCTAATTTTTTTAGCCCAACTAGATTAATCTTTTGCTTCCACTCAGCTTTGTTAATCACCATTCCCCGGTTATATTAACAATAATCATCCTTTTTAATTCCCTCAATACAAGTTATTTTAACCTATCTCTGGTCTTCCTTGCTTCTTTAACTACGATCCGATCTCCTTTTAATGGTGCATTTTTCGGCCTCCTTTGTACGAAACCATTAATCCTCAGTAGGAGTACACATTTTTAGACATGTTGCTTTTTAGTTGCCCAATTTTGTGATCATTGAGGCAGTCGACATGTTTCAGTGCAACCCTCTTAAGTAGCATTTATCTAATGTAAATGGGTTTGTTTCTCTCTGTGGGCCGTGACCCTTGATTGTCGTCGTAGAGTGAATGATAACGGAGGACAAAAAACTGCATATGTTCTCTTGGCCCATCCTTTTCCACTTTCTTCTTAGAGATCTTCTGTTTTGCACCTATTATCGCCTCTTGACTTCTCACATTACATCTGACTAGTGCCGCCGTAGGCAATCTCTTTTAGGCTGTTTGAGATTTTGGTCTTGGGCAGAAGCATGGAAAATTCTGAATATTTTTTCTTGCATTATTGTTAACATTATTATAGATGTCAGCATTATCATCATTTTTTGTTATTGTTAACATTACTATAGACGTCATCATTATCATCATCATTATTTACCGTTTAGATATGGTTAGTATAATTTCAAAAAGGAGGAGGGTGGAGGCTGTTGGACTAAGAATAAAAAAAGAAACAGTTGATTAGAAATATGGGAGTATAACAGTTTTGCAAATTAAAGATGTTTGTATAATGGTCTAGTGACATACAGATAGAACGTGGAAACAGAAGCAATGACTAGTTCAATCAAAGTCTTATAAATAGAATTATTTATTGCTTCACATGGCCATAGAGACTTAATAGAGGCGGCCCCCCCTTCATACGTCTGAATGGACAAACAGGATCCATTTGACCTGAAAAATTTGTTGCATGAAGGCATTGTCGGTGCCGTACAAGAACCTAGTTATGCAACATGATTAAGCAGATTCATGTAAACTTGAGGGAATGAGCATATGATGGTGACCGCTGTATATGCTCTTGGTAGTCTTTACTTTGTTTGCAGAAGTCTATACCTCAAGATGCTATTTATTATGGCATTTCTCGTGTTTGTTTGCTTGACACCATGTTCAGATTTCTGAGCTTTGATTCTGTAATATACATTGGCTGACAGTTTAGCATTTAACACTTAATTTTTATTATCTCATTGAGTCGCTGTCATATCCACATGCATCACTGACACAAGGTCCAGACATTTTTTTGGGTGGTTTTGATATGAAAAATGCAGTTTATCTTTATTGATATTATCATATAACTTTTAGATCTATTTTGGTTTCAAGTTATTTAGATTACCAATTCTTCTATAGTACTAGTTCATGGTTTTATGTGCTTTTATGTCTTTGAGCAGTTGCAAATGAGTCTCTTCGACGTTACCATGCTAATCGAGTGGCCCAATCATACAAGTGCGTTGCAATTATGTCTGTAATATTGATAATTAAAAAAAAAATCATGCTTTAGAATACCCAAAAGTAATTTAGTGAGAATCTGCTTAGTTCTGTAAGCCTGATTGCCTGACAAACGTGCGGTCTTTTGAATCATGTCTTTTTTTGTCTACCTCAGTATGATTACAATCTTTTAGCTCATTATTTTCTAGGCTCTCTCTTGAATACAATCTTTTAGATCCTTTTTCCATAAGATCATTGTTAGATTTGGATATATTGTGTTATATTTTGTTTCTTTATGTTCTGAGAACTTCATTTGTTTTTGTTTTTTTGGTTAAAGGTGTCACAAGGACTAAAATCTCTGCTCCACCTGGATTTTCTGTTCCTAATAGAGCACGACCTCCAGGTTTTTCATCTCCGGACAGATATGACCAGGCTTTCAATACAAGCTCAGGTTTTTCCATTTTTCAGACCCCCCTCTCTGTTCGTGTGCAACACATACACCACCAGCACCATCATTGAACACTTGCACAAAACCATCACCATCACTGAACACACTGGCACAAAACCACCACCAACCAAACACATCTACATACTCCTAACATTGAAGTATTATTTCCTAGTGTATTAACATCATTGTTCGTTCTGTAGAGAGACATTGCTTGGCAGTCCACTTCAAAATCAGTTTCAAGTAAATTCTACCAGCAATGCTGGTGATGTGGAGTTTATTGATCCAGCAATTCTTGCTGTGGGCAAAGGAAGACTGCCTCTTGGAGTAAATAATACAGGATTAGGATCCAGATCTGCTTTTCACCCACAATTTAGCCGTTTAGAGAGTGATGCAAGAATCCAGTTATTGATGCAACAGTCTATTTCTGCTAGTCAGGACCCAAGAATTCAAAATCATATTGGAGAAAGATTCTTACAACTTGATGATGCTTATGCAACTTCAAGATTTTCAGCGCAAAATCGCAGTTTATCTCCATTTGGACAGCTATCACACCAGCAGCCATCACACATCTTAAATGGCCAGTGGAATGGTTGGAATGATATGCAGATTGGTAATGGCATGGGCATTCCTGAGGTTTTAAGGAACGAGAGGTTTGGACACAACAACTATTTTCCAGTTAACGAGGAACCTAAATTTCACCTTCCAAGTTCTGGTGACATCTATAACAGAGCATTTGGAATGTAACTTCCATCGATGTTAAACACAGCCCAGTCTTTCATGTACTTGAGAGTGCCCCTGCCCATGGATAATGATGGATGCTGCTCTGGACTACTGTACAATTTCTAACTGGTTGATGGTTGTTTGTGTTCCCATACCGCTCGAAAGGTTTTGCTATTCATGCGGGGACGGTGGCCAATCAGTCATGCTTCTCACTTTCAACAGGTAAGATAAATTCCACGTGTTGGAAATTCACCTAAGAGTGTAAACATTTTAGCAAAGCGAATGTAATCTAATCTAATCCGATTTAGGGAGAAAATTCCTTTGGAATATATATATATATATATATATATATATATATATATATATATATATATATATATATAGAGAGAGAGAGAGAGAGAGAGAGAGAGAGAGAGAGAGAGAGAGAGAGAGAGAGACTTGTGTCCTTCTAAAAGGATTTGATACAACTCTCCGACATTCGAATACAAGATCCACTCTGTTGAAGTTGATCTATATTATTTCAAGTTTCTATAAACTAAAAATCAAGTGTTTTGAATATTTTTTGCTCATCTATCAAGCGGCACAAAATGGACGGCCGAAAGTAGTGAGTTTGTTAGACCTATGTCTTTAAACATACAAATTCTCGATCCGGCCATCATTTGATTATGATCTAAACATTTAAAAACCCTTATAAATCAATTTTTGTTAGGTTTCACGTGTTCTACACCGTTAAACTAACCAACTCACTATTTAGGTTGTTCGTTTTTTTCCTACTTGATGCATGGGCAAAAAGTATTCAAAACACTTGATTTTTTGTTTATAGATACTTGAAATAATATAAATCAACTTTAATGGAGTGGATCTTGTATTCGAATGTCGAAGTGTTGTATTTGACTTGGAAGGATTCAAACTCAAATTCTTTTGGAAGGACACAAGTCTATCTCGATATATATATATATATATATATATATATATATATATATATATATATATATATATATATATATATATTCATTGAGCAAATGGTGAGAGCTTTGTTATTTTATTTACAAAAGACGGCTTCTATTACTGAGATACTGAAACAAACTGCTAAAATCTGCAAGTGGAAACAAACCGAATGCATGACTGGTCCATAGTTAAATCAATTTTATTAAATATGATATATAATAGTGATCTCATCTACTCTTTCTGGATTGCCTTCTTTCCCAGTTATAAAATGTGTTTCTTTTTGCATCCTTCTACTACCTCTTTGAGGTCTGTATGATTTTTAGGCCAAATCTTTGTAGATGAGAAATATAGAAGAAATGATTTTTCCCAGTTCGAAATTTCTTTTATGTATCTGTGTTTTACAAGAAATTTAATTGACTTGACAAAACTGAACAAGGGAAACTTGTAATTCTTACTCCGAAAAATTATAAGTCCGCGTTTATCTCTTATTTTGCAGAGTGATAGCTGCAGCAATTCAGATAGCTTGGGATCCTCTCTTTTGCCTTCACATTTATTTCCTATGAAAAAATAACAAGTCTCTTGAAACCTGTATTACTTACATATGAAATACACATATACTACTGAGTGTGATAGCGTATATGATAGATTTTACACACCACGAGTGTACTAGGTACAACATGTTATGACTATGAGTGCTATTCTTTTGCATTTCACAACGGTTGTCAATGTCGTGTGTAGGAGTCCTTTTATTGCTTAGTTAGGCTTATGCATGCTACTCATTTAGGCTGAGCTGGAGTGTATATTTGTTGTTACTGCATGCATTTGCTTGTGGTTAGATTTTCAACTCCATTAACTGTTGGTTCCTTTACATGCATTTTCTGTGCGTTATATAACATATGATTAAGAGAATTCTACTAGTAAATATCCATCTTGTTCAAAGCAAAATGGTTATGCGAGTTCTCAGGGGGGCAATGAAATTCTCATTTCCAACTATGGTCGTCTTAGTAGTGTTTACATTCATTTGTTATATCTAACCGCCTTTTTCTTATCTTGATAGGTTCATAATCTTGATCATTGCGGTTGAGGATTCGTTTTTGGTGCACAACCCCAGTTTTCAGGTGCCATTTTTATGCTTGACTGTAAGAATGTGGGTTTGGTCCGGTCCCATTCAGTTCAGTTACTCCCATGTTTTCAAAGTTGGGGGGCTTGAGCTGGGCTTGGGTTTAGTGTCTGCTAAAATTTTTGGGTGATCTGCCTGCTTAAATGAACATTTGGTCTCCAGAATGCAGAGATTCATTCAATCTATTAACTTTACATTGTGCTAATTTGTCTAATAAGGTATTAGCGGTCTTTGACGGTGAGTTTGTAAGTGGAGTTGGCTTGTTACAAGGCAACTGTGTATCTTTGTAATTATAGGAGGAAAGAAAAGGAATGCATCTGGTGTTTCTAGACGCTGTCTATTCTCAATGTACAAGCTGGCAATCTCCCTGGTTTTCCTTGTAGAAGAATGATCATTAGGCTGCTAATAATTTGAATAATGTCAGTACGGTAATATTGCCAATATGAGGAGGGAACCTGATGTTGTTTCATGCATGCCAAGTTTTAATCAAATCTAATCTGGATTCTACAAGATCCATTTGAGATTTTTCATAATAATCATAAATTTAGGAAAGTCAGACTTACAATATACTGCCAGTCTTTTAACAATGAGCCAGACAAAACTAGAATCAATTGGAAGGACCTAAATTCAATCATTCAGACTCAAGTTCTTTTGCTACGATTCTAACGATTAAACCAGGTTTGATTTGCATCGATTTATTGTTGCACCGGGCCCTTTTCAGCTTCTAATATCCAATTTCAAATTTATTGACTCATTTATTCAGTTAGTTTTTCTTGTGGCTGGTTTCTGTTTTCTAGCGTTCCCCGTCCCCCCATCTCAATTGTACTTATTCATTTGGGGCAATTTTTTTTTTTTTTAAAAAAAATCTTTTTCTGAATTTAATTAAACAAAGACCTAAAAAAAATTAATTATAAGAATTGAACTCTGACAGACCACGTAGACGTCACGTCAGCATTGAGCGACTTTGTCTCATCCATGTGTTGCCGTGATACCATGGGGTAGTAAAATTTTGGTCTAGATTTGACGATCCTGGGCCTAAAAAAATTGCCCAAGAAAATCCTCTACCAGCTCAGCATATCTTCCCCCCAAAAATAAATTGTCTAAAAAATTGCCCTCGCCCAATGCGCCTTCCTTGGTATCCCCTGACTAGCTCTTCCCGACTCTGTCATGTTGAGCATAGTGCGAACAAATAATCCCACATCGGTTAGACTTAGGGATGATTTTGAGTATATAAGTGTTTGGGCTATTTCGTCTAACATGTTAACTTTTTGAGATGGTGTCCAAGTCTTATAAGTGGTATGAGAGCCATGCCCCATAACGTAGCCGCTCTTCTCTAAGAGATAGCTCGTCGAGAATTGCCGGGTAAAATTCAAAGATAACCGCTTTCATTTGCCAGGTAAAATTCCCAGGTAAGGAGGGGAGGCTCCTTAAAACCCTCAGGCAGTGGCAGCTTTATTTTTATGTGTAATGCTATTAAGGCTGATTCCTGTTGTAAAGTGTAGGGAAATGCAAAAGGAAGGCCGGGGGTGGAGACTTAGGATTGCCTTTTTGCATTAAGAAACTACAACCTATGTTCCCAACCAGTATAAATCTGGATGCAAACCTGGCTTGCCCGTTGGAAATTATTTCTATGCCCGACCCAGGTTAAAAAACATATGTGAGTAAAAAAAGATATTGAAAAATAGGGGTGGTATAGATCTGGGAGTGTTTGGATTCATGGAAGTGGAGAAAAATGTTAAGCGGGAAAACACATTTCCCACTTTCACTTTTTTTTTTTTTTTTTGGTTTGCTTTGAGCCGGAAATGACAAATGGGAAATCACTTTTCTTTTTCCCTTTACCCCCTCTCTTTTACTATTTTATACTATTATTTTCTCACTTTCAGAATACTACAGTTAATTTTGTGATCATGTAAATTTCACTTGTAATAAGTCGCAACTCAAAACAGTTAATTTTGATGTCATACAAATCTCATTTGCAGTCTAATTACAGTTCAAAAATATTATTTCAGAATTAATATTTTTACTTTAATATTATTTCGTGGTTAACATTTCCATTTTTACTTTCACATTACTAACCAAACATCAAAAATATAATATACTTTTTCGCTTACACTTTCATATTGTTACAATTAAACATCAGAAATTGGAGTCACATGAATCTCAATTTTCAATTATACTGTTTTTTTCTCACTTTTCATCGAATCAGAGAAATTTTTTTGATAAATTGTAATTCAAAAAATTATTTTAAGAATACATGTAGATAATAAAAACGAGTGTGAATAGGATTTCTTAAGAAATAATGTCACCCTTTTTGTTAAAAGAAGAAAACGTATAAAATAATCCCAAACGCCTTGGAGCTCAAGTCTCTCGCCGCCAACCCCCACCCCCCCCGCCACCCACCCCCCCCCCCCCCCCCCCCCAAACAACGCCCCCAACCCCGGGCCCGACCCCATTTTCCTATCTTCTTCCTCCCCACAAAATCCCTGTGGGACAAAAAAACATGGAAATGGCCCGAGCCCGTTCACTTGAGAAGCCCCTGAAGCTCATGCTCTACTCCTCTTCTTCCGCCAATTTCTCCCCCTCTCTCAGCAAATTCCCTCGCCGCTCGTTCAAAACCCTAGCCCCCTCCTCTCTCTCCTCGTCCGCCCGCGTCCTCTCCCTCTTCTCCTCCTTCCTCCGGCCCCGCCTCGTCGGAGGCCCCCATGTCCGTCCCCTCTCCTCCGCCTTCCCCGGCCAAGAACTCGATTGGAAGGAAGACCAGCAGCAGCAGGGTCAGGATCATCATCAGCAGCAGCTCGCTTCTTGTTCTTCCGAGGTTGGTAGCTATCAGGAGCAGGAGCATCTGATCGAGGTGCAGCAGGAGAAGCTGAGCAGGTTCATTCCAGTCAAGGCCTTTTTCTTGTGCACCAGGTCGGTATTTGGATTTCTCTCCCCTTTGTTACATTTCTTTTATAACTTTTTTTGGGGGTTTTGTTTTGACCGTGGGTTTTTGATGGGGAGTTTGCAGTATCGATTTGAGAAACTTGCAGGCGCAGAATGCGTTCAATGTGATTCCACCGAATTCTCGGGCGACCAATTATGTCGTGCTGAGGTATTACGATGTCAAGGGCGATCCGCAAGTAAGTTCATTTTTATTGTATTCTTTGTTTTGGCTGTGATGCAAGTCACTTGATGAGTTGGTGGAACGAGAAAAATAAGATGGGCTGTTCTTTTGAGTGTGGGGCATGAAAAAGTGGAAAATTTGTGAGGTAACTTATTTAGGTTGTAATGTAAATAATCAAACATGTAACTAGAGGAAGGGATGTAGTGATCAGGCATTAAAAAATGTGACATAATGTTGTACAATGCCTCTGAGTGTGGTTTTTATCTTAACCCCGCAATAGTCAGTGCAGGGCTTGGGACAATTCTATTATATTTCCCAACCACTAAACTGAAGTTTGTTTGCATTAAAGGGGCTCGGGTTTATGCTCATTTCATTGTGTAGTTGTGTACTACACCAAATATGATTGGGATGGGATTAGTATTATATGCATATAAGCTGACATGGCGGAATTCCTTCTGTTTGATGAGAACAGATTAAATATACAACATCGTTCTTTTGAAAATATTCTATATATCGATTTAATCTATTTTTGATTTTCAGTCTTATATCTAATTTAATGATTTAGGAAAATTCTCAAATTTTCCTTTCAGCAAGTTAACAAGAATGATATTCTTTATGAATATGGCACTATACTAGAGCTGACTTCTTTGTAATGTGTTATGCAATTGCAAGGAGTCTATATGATAACAATAGTTACCAAAAAGCCTTTATCAGACCTTTGGGGTTGGCTGCTTGAATTCTTCATCTCCACCTACGCTTGTTATAAGCTATATCTTTGTCAAATTAACAAGTCCTTATTCTTTTTAACTGCTTCAAGCCATGTCCATTTTGTTCTCCACCTAGTCATACAGCTAATTCCTTCAAATTCAGTGGCACATGCCTAACTTAGCACTCATTGCGCTTCATTGCATATGCCCAGCATCCCATATCATTTAGATTTTGTTACCCCCTCCTTTTATTCTCAATTGATACTACCTCCAAGGCTCCAACTTCTCTTGAATGTGCTCACTTCTTATTGTTTCTTTTAGCATACCACTCATCGGCTCAATGTTCTACAGACTATAGTCATTGTAGATGTTGCTTCATAATTGCTCAACATTCTAAATCATAAAGCCTGGCTGTTATAAAACTTCCTCTTCAACTTCACGAATGTGCTATTGTCATAGAGTCCTCGAGAAACATTTTATCCTTTAATTTAATTCTGTAAACAAGATGCTCATCTGTTCCCATCTCGATGATTGGTTGATTATAAGTAGCAATACTTTGACTTGTCATTTTTAGACATTAATTGCTAATTAGCTGTTAAAACTCATTGGGGTATCCGCTTGGGTACTTATTCTTCATTTAAATTGTGATGCCCACAACACCTTGATTTCCAAATGCAATCTTTTGTGATAAGCCGCTTGTTTCAGGGTCTGGAGGCTGGTCTGATAGATGAGAGTCACTGCCATTATATGGTAGTATTTCAATATGGTTCTATCGTCCTATTTAATGTTTCTGATCATGAGGCTGATGGGTATCTGAAGATTGTAGAAAAACATGCTTCGGGTTTGCTAACAGAGATGAGAAAGGATGGTATGCATTACCTGATTACTATAGCCCTTTATGTTGACTATCTATTTTGAGCGACCAATGTAAATCTCTTCTCAGAATTGAATTGCACATGTTAAATGCACGGAAATTTAAAAGGGGAAACTTGCTGTAGACACATGTGGGCATTTGCACCTACATGTACCATTGTTGACAACTGAAGCCACTGCTTATATATGTTGATGCGCAACTGATGTAATTATTTTAGTCGTCAAACTGTGATTATTTTTTGAGTCAAAAGGGCACTGTGTTACATGATAGACGCACTAGAACTAATAATGGTGAGGGAATGGTGTAAGAGTTGAAATACATCATAAGTTTGATGTTAAATAAGCTAGAGTAGAGAAGCAAGTTCCTTTTATCCAAATTACCTATCTGTAATTGTTACACTTCGCTATGTGTTTCCCTTATTTGCTATTCGTTGCCTGGTGAAGGTCTAACTGCGGGGAGGAAAGCTAAAAACAAGGTTGGAGTGGACACATCTCTAAGTCAAGAAGGCTCGTTTATAAACAATCACAAATATTTGTGAAGTTCAAGCTCATGCATTTTTGGAGTAACTGTAAACATTCACCTTTGCTACCAAACAATGGTGATGATGGCAGAAGAAAGAATGTTTGCTATAGCAAATTGCATCCTCTCTCATGCGCACTATAGTCTTATCATAATTCAAACATCTTCTTATCAAAATGAGCCTATTATGGAGAGCAACTCATAACTAAAAAGGCTTCATGAGAGAAACTAAAGTTGCTTATAACTGGCCTCTAAGTTTCTGCTATGCATATGGGCAAGGGAGACTCTACAAGATAAATTTGCAGGGAAACCTACCACATACAATGTTGAAAAAAGCAAACTTCATGGCTAAAAAAGCTAGCATTGTAACAAAGCCTCCTTATAGGGAACGTGGAGCTCCAAAATAGCTAAGAAACAACGTAACTGTTTGCTATTTTAAAGTAGCATATACTATGAGCGCTTCTATATAGCGTAGTGTATCCACACTACAACATTTCTACCTTTTTTCTTATTATCTGACTTAAGTTGGTGGCAGGTGGCTGTCTTAACATACGTAAATCAATGAGTCAATGCTTTCTTCTCTAGTGGTCGTTTTCGGTGCTGAGAGATTGTAATGAAAACTCAACGACTCATTAGTGAGTCTTAAACTCTTAATCTTTGATGACGAGCTTAATTTTCTACTAAGAGATCTTGATCTTTGACAACTAACCTTCTTTGACATTGATCGACAATGGTGAGCCTTATGAAGCCTCAACAACCACTTTCTCAGTCCCACGTTTCTCGGTTCGCGACAACTAACTTTGGTGAATCATGTGTGAGTTTTTTTTTTATATTATTTTGTTTTAGGTGTTGGATGCTTTGTTGGGATTTGGTAATTGTGGGTAAATTTGGTTTTATAGATTGTATTTTCTTATTTTTATATATATGGTGTGGTTTGGTGTTGTTTTTTTATAGTAAAAATACATGTGATGGTTGTTTTTTTAATTCTTTTAATATTTTAAGAATGTTTTTCTTATTTATTATCTTTATTTAGGACTTTTTACATGTTTTTAATTAAAAAATAAAAAACCATGTATCTTACGCTTCACATTACACTATTTACACTTTTAGCCAGTAGGAGGTGGAACACTATGCTTCACGCTATCGCTATTTTCAAAATTGGCACCCTCGGCACACACAGAGTGGTAGCACACATGCTAGAAGAAGACTGCTTCAAAAACGGCTCGAATCGGTCTTAAAACGGACTCAAAACGATTTCTGAACCAATCCTGCTGAGATGGGTCAGAGTCGGGACTGAGTCAGGCCTGGTCAACTCGGCTCTTGCTCGGTCAGTAGGCTCGGGTTTTGGGCCGTGTCGATTTTGGGCCGTGTCTGCCTACTGAGGCGGATTCGGGTCGGATTTGGATCCGGATTTGAGTCACGACCCAGCCTGGATCAGATGCAGACGATGAGATCTCGAGGTGGTGATGGCAACGGCGAGGAGATCTCGAGGCAGCGGTTACATCGGCGAGGAGATCCGATGGAGATGGCGGCGAGATCTGCGTGGCAACAGGGCGACGAAGACCTCCAGTCGAGGTCGATGTCTTATCTGGTGGCGGTTGTTGATGGCGAGGGCAACGAGAAGAAGAGGAGATGGTGGTGTTGTCAAGGCCGTCGTCTGTTGTCGAAGGTGGCAATGACGGCAAAGATGAGGTAGCGAGGTCAGGACGGTGATATCTAGCTGCTGACTCAGTAGGGAGGTTGGAGATGGATGGGTGACAGCGGCGAGAGAGGTGGCGGCAGTGGTGGAGTTGAAGGAGGTGGCCGGGTTGCTTCATGAAGACGCAGGCGGTTTGGTTGCTTGAGAGGATGAAGGAGGTTGCTGTCGAGGTTGTAGCAGCAAAGAGAGAAGAGGGAGGCGGCAGCTGGAGCTAGGGTTAGGGTTTTGTGAGGTGTTGAGTTGGGGAAGAGGAAGAACAATTCCTTTTTTTTCGATTTCAATTTTTATTTTTCTCTTTTTTTTCTCTTTTTCAAAAACTAAAACCAAAGATTAGATCTAGGGTTTTTTGGACTTTTGTGGAGGAGAAGAGCAGGAATTTTATCTCTGATATCAAATTTGATGCAGAACGAAAGCGGGAATAAACTAGGGATTGATAATTTGAGGATAAAGTTTAATTCAGGGCTTCTCACCCAGGTGATCTCAAACCCATTTTTGCAATTCAACATGTAAAAGATTTAAGAAGTTAAGCACACCAGCATGCTCAACAAGGTAGCAAAGCACACATCACTTGGACATCTTCTACCACAATCAATGTGGGACTAAATAAAAACAATTAAAATAAAATAACTAATAAAAGCAACTAAAATAGCCATGCCTTCATCACAAAGGGTCATGTTTCTTTGAACCAAACCAATTAAAGGTGTTATTAGCCTTTTTCCTGATGTTTTATAGTTTTACATAAATCCAGATTATGCGGTTGTCGAAAAACCAACTTTGGATTCTTGGATGCAAGGAGGGCTTGACTACATAATGCTCAAGACTCTGAGCATAGATGGTATTCGTACCATCGGAAGTGTTCTTGGTCAGAGTATTGCACTAGATTACTATATTCGGCAAGTATGTTTTATTTCAATTTATAGAATATACATTACCTTAGTAGTTGAAGGAAAAATTTAACTTACATTTTTTATTGCTTAGGTCGATGGAATGGTTGCAGAATTCACAGATATCAACCGTGGAATGGAGAAAACAGGTACCTTTACCATGAAGAGGAAAAAACTTTTCCAATTAGTGGGCAAGGCAAACTCGAATCTGGCAGATGTTATTCTTAAACTTGGGCTTTTTGAGAGGTAGTTGTGATGCTATTAAGTTGTATCTTTCTTTTGTTATATTTTAATAGGTGCGGTTTTCCTGCCATTGAAAGTTTATCAATGTTATGTCTAGTCTTTGTTGACTTGACATTCAGAGGTTTAGTTTTTCTCTTTTTGTTCACTAAACTTATTGCCGTAGGCTCTCTGAAGATTTTTAACCACTCAAACCTTGTTGGTGTTCTTGTGTTCTTATGTGTGGATGAACTCTTTTTCTGACTATCAGAAAGAGAGATCATATGCACAATCTTGATTTGGTCAAGTAATGTGCAGTAATCCTTAATAATTTCAAAGGTCAACTATGCTGCATCAATCTCTGCACCACAGAAGGAAATATCTTTGTTTTTCATTTACTATCTAAACTCTCCATGTACTGGTCCACTGGTTACAGGTCAGCTTGTGCCTAAACTAGTGCATGTTTCTGACTTTCCCATTTGTGTTCAAATTAGCTGTCGCATTCGTGCCTAGATCGGGTTGTCTTTTTCTTGCCTGAATAAACTAAGTAAACTAACAACACACTACACCCATATATGACCTGATGATCTGTTACAGTTTACTATTAGTTAGTAATGATCACCTAGTAAGTTCTCAGTTAAAGTATTAAAAAAATTAAAGATTTGTAGTCAGTAGGCTACTTAGTTTAGTCTATGTTAATAAGATTAATATTAGTTATTAGTTATTAACTTATTATAAGTTGCCACCCGTGGCCTAACGTGCCTTACACACAGCCTGTTTGTGCCCAATCATGCATTCCTATGGGCTGCGCGGTGCTGGGTGGTGTTAATCCCAGGCACAGCACAGATATGAACAGGCCTCAATTTTGGAGCTTGGGTACACCCATTTACAAAACATTTTTCGAGGCTGGCCTGAGCCCATTTCCAACCCATTTCCAACCCTATATGGGAAAGTCTGTTGTAAATTGAGTATCCACGGTTATCTTAGTTTGTCTGTCACGAGGGGCACAGTCTGTTTGGAAGTGAAGGAAATTTGCTCAAATTTGTTCAGCTTTGTCACACATATATGATAATGGTTAACCATTAACTAAATTCAAGCTTGCAGGCATAGGTTTAAACATGTTTCTTTTCGTGAAATGAGATAGAGACATGTTTAGTTCCACTTTCTAATGTACATGATTTATTCAATTTAATTTAGATGTGGAAGTCTCTCCTTCCTGAATATACTGTAAAGTCTCATTAACTTGAAGAGTTCAAAACCCCTCAACACCTAAAACAGATATAATTTGTCATAAAGGCACAACATCTTAGAAACAAAGAAAAGTAGCTTAAATTAGCAAAAAAGCTTTCATTATATTTCTTTTAGTCCTCATGGCACATGCAGGTTATTTTTTCATGAATTTTTTTTTTTACAACCTGTTTAAAGTCAAAATTCTGTAAGACGGCACTCCCTAGGTCATTGAGATGCAAGTTCCTGTATCAGCTGGAACTCAAGTGCGTGAGTATATAATGGAACATAGAAGTTTAATATATATATTTTAGATTCTAGCTGTTATGTGTATAACTAGAATGTATGAATACATGCTGTTACCTGATGTCTGTGTTAAGATAAACTGAATCTAAATGTTTACAATTTATAGAGCTGTGGCATTTAATATGCAAATAATATTCATTTTTTATGTGCATGCCTCAAAGAGCAATGTTATTCCATTATATCTTTGCACTTCAAATATGTGGTGTTAATGTTTCAAAGTTCTATTGCTAAAGCTTGATGGTAAATAACCTCTTCTCAAATTGTATGTTCTATATTTGTTGGTGTTTCTTTTCGGTTCTTTTGGTTTACATCCATGGCTCGGAGACAAAGCCAGTCCAATATTATAAATCTTTATAATTTCCCCCTTATGTATACCCTTTCATAGTTTTTGAGTCAGTCCATGGTTGCATAAGCTTAAATAATATGACCAATAGTCTTCTTACCTGCCAAGAGGCCTGGAGGCACGTATGTAATTAGCCTGGTCCGGAATTTTATATTATCTTTGGGAGATTGATGTCATATCCAAAGCTGCTGTAAACTTTTTCTCCGTCTATTGGTGGAGCCTTCTCAATTTAGAGTTGTGTTCTCATGGAAAACTCCATTCTTTGATAGGAATGAGGCGGTGATGAGGTGATGTACTGGCATTCCTTTAACATCCTTTTTAAATTTGATAAGTTCACTGAGATTCCGATTTCGATGCTTCATTGCTAGAAAAATACTTGATTGTAGGACAAAGATGATTTGGCCTATACTTTTTATACCTAAATTCTTTATGTGTAAAGGCTCGAGTCGAGCATTTCACATCCAGTGGCTCATATAAAATCTTGAGCCGACGCTGCTACTTAGACATCCAGATGTGAGCTCATTCTAATGGTTGTATAGATGTTGGTGATTCTAACATATCGCTAAGTTCAAAATTTGCATAATGTCTGAAGGTTCAAGGATGGCAATTCTTGCTATTTATCAATTCTTTCTTCTCCAGGTCAGACATTGCTTGGAAAAATGCAAACTATGCTCAAATTTGGGAGTATCTACGGGATGAATATGAGCTGACGCAAAGATTTGGCAGCCTTGATTTTAAGTTGAAGTTTGTTGAGGTCAGTTAAGACTGATGCTTATTTATTTATTTTATTGGCATGTTCTTTCTAGAACTCATTTGTTCCCAGGGTATATATGGATCTTGTTTGGTGAATTACTGAAGCTACTTATTCCTTTTTCCCTCTGTTTGCAGCATAATATTCGCTTCCTCCAGGAGATTCTCCAAAACAGGAAATCTGACTTTTTGGAATGGCTTATTATTATTCTGATAAGCGTGGAGATCCTCATCTCTGTTTTTAACATTTTTCGTGAATCATCAATCACTTCTTTATAGCCTTCTTTATACCATACAGAGGTTCCACAATAAAGTCAAGATGAGAAGGGAGGTCAGTGTTCTTGTTTTTTTTCATCAATGTGGTATACACGATCCTTTTATTTTATCCAAAAGGCCACTGATTTATCTCTCTTTACCTTTTGAAAATTTGTTATGAACTTGAGATTTATTTTGAAGCTGGAGGTTCATTTTAACTTTCAAACTTCTAGATCACAAGATAGGAGGAATCTCACATGCGTGCGCGCGCGCACACACGTGCACACACACAAACCCACCAACCCACGCGCACGCACACAAAAAAAAGAAAAAAAAGAAAGCAAAGAAACAACCATGATTACCACCACCACACACACAACCCAAAAGAAGCAGGACAGAGACTGAGGATGGCTTGAGGTACATAAGTCTAATTGTTTTGCCATCTCTTGTCTGGCAATTAAGTGTTTCATGAAATTAAAAAAAAAAAAAATCTAACTTGGCCAAGCACTTTAAGCTGGTTTTTAGGCACATATCTTTCATGTAAGGTGTGAAATCAGTGATAGCTTACTGAGAAAACTTAAATTAGTGAATAGACGGAAATTTCTGAATTTGATTGTCCAAAAATGCTACAACTATTTGTCCTAATATCTTAATCTCGCAGGTTCTGTCCAAGTGCTTCCATACTTGTGGAGTACCGCAACTCAAATTTTTTCTGCTCCACATCTGCTCAGATCTGTGACTTACCGTTGAGTTTCCGTGGCTGAAGTATAGAGGAAGTCAGGGTGCAGGGCATTTTGTTTAATATAAAAGATCTAAAAATAGGTAGATTTTCCCTCCAACTTCAGAAATTTGGAGGTGAGCATTTGTTATGGATGTAATAGAAGAGGCAAAATTAAAGTGAGTCACACTCGAGTGTGAAGATTGTTATTGCCAAAAATTTTGCTGCTTTGCATATCTAACTTTAATTTGTCATTTCTAAGCTTTCTGATGCAATGATAAATTCATCATGAATGCTCTGAGAATGGGGAAGCTTTGCAGAAGCCACAGATCTAATTCAAGGCCGGTGCAACAAGACAAAAGCACTGCAAAGTGTTTGAATGCTACTAAAATTCTTTTGTTAGTGGAGGTCTGGGTCAGATCTGGGGTTTTTTTAAAATTGAAACATGATCAAACACGAGGATGAATATGTTATCTTTTATTTGTTGTGCCCTTTAAAAGTGTGTTCATTAGTCTAACATGACGTGTGAGAGTCGAATCCAATTGAGTGTTGGATTGTGATTATTGCCGCTAGGTTTCCACAAGTTTTGGTTTCCATTCACTGGCAACATTCAAAGCTTTTGAATAATGTTGAATAATTTTTTTTGTGTTGAAATCCTTTTTAAAATTGGTTCTCATATTTTACTCCCTTCTTAGCTTGTTTGTGTCCAGAAAAATGTAGTTCGAAAAGCAAATAATTGTCTTCAGGAGCTGTGACCATTAATAAGTGATAATATTCATTTGAAATTGTAGCACCCCTAAATTAATATTAAGTATTGGAGTCAATACGACTTTTCCAACGGAGAACTGCAAAGCGTAACTTGCTTATATACAATATTTAAACTGTCGACTTATCAAATAAAGTTAAGCATATGAAGGGTCTGTTTGGTTGTCGTAATTGGCTGTAATTTGTAAGTCGTAATTAGTATAATCTTTTACAGTTGTAAATGAGTTCATGTATGTAAGTTTACGGTATTTGGTTGGTAATATAAAGTTGTAAGTGGGAAAGTGTATTGTATTTTATGGTATTTGGTTATCGTAATGTGAAAGTCGTAAGTGAAAAGTTGACTACAAAATTAACTATTTAGTGATTTAAAAAGTTTTAATATTGTAAATAACAAAAATATTAAATATTAAAAAAATTTAATATTATCATAAAAAAATAATACATATTTGTATGACCACAAAATTAACTATAACTGAACTGTAAGTGAGTTGTAATTGGGTTGCAAGTGAGTGGTGGTTGAGTTGTGTAAGTCTTTTATGAATTACGATCTAAATAAACACCATAATTATAATTAAATTGTAATTCTTTTATAAATTACGGACTTTTATGTTTCTTCCAGACGAAACAAACAGCCCGAAGTCTGCAAGTCAAATATCCAAATTTTACACATCATTCACAGTGTAAGTGAGAGAAATCGAACAAGATGGCTTCTGCACGTTCGAACAAGTGCATGAATGTTACTGGTGGGGATAAAATCGCATTCAGTATTTTCCGTAACCGTTTGCTACCCGCTAACAGAGTTGCATCACGGTAAAATTTGATCTTTGCCCCCCGGAACGCCAGTCACTGTCACTATCGCTGTGTCTCCACGTCATCGGCAACGTGACTGCAGAAAATTTGCGGTTCACGAGAGGGCCCCACCTTTTGTAATTTACTCTCTTAATTACGAACTTTCCATTCTGACCCGATTCACACGCTGTCGCCATTCGGTCCAAACTCCAAAGCCCGGCCCCGCAGATGTGGACGCAGGAATACCAGTCATCCCACACCCACCACTCACGCCCCCGCCACGTGGCGCCCAAGCACGGGGTGCCCGCCACTTGCTCCGATGGAATCTTCTGCTTCCAACCCCCGTTCACACTATCACACGCCGAACGGGTTCCACCAGCAGACAGATGGGGCACTATTCGCTGTACTATCAAGGGCAAAATTGTCTTTCAAGAATTAGGGCTGCTAGAAGCTTCTCTCGAGCTATAAATGGGGCGTGTGGTCTCAGCGTGCAATTTGCATCGTTTCTCCCCTCTTTTCATCTATTTACGAGTTTTCCCCAAGAGAGCTTGTGGCCATGGTGAAGTCTTACCCTACAGTGAGCGAGGAGTACAAGTACGCCGTAGAGAAATGCAAGAAGAAGCTCCGCGGCCTCATCGCCGAGAAGAACTGCGCCCCCTTGATGCTCCGATTAGCGTAAGAACCCTTCTCCTTTCATCTTGTTGCAAAAAGGTCCAGAAACCTCTTGATCTTTTGATTTTCTTGAGTGCAATTTTTAATTTCTTGAGGGGGTGATGTGAATGATAACAATAGGTGGCACTCGGCGGGGACCTACGACGTGAAGACGAAGACCGGGGGCCCGTTCGGGACGATGAGGCACCCTGCTGAGCTGGCACACGGTGCTAACAACGGCCTCGACATCGCCGTTCGCCTCTTGGAGCCGATTAAGGAGCAGTTCCCGATCTTGTCCTACGGTGACTTTTACCAGGTCGGTGACCAGATCCAGATCGAGACCACTGTTGTGTGTCTGTTTTTTGTTTTTGTTTTTGTTTTTTTTGTTTGTTGAAGCAATTTTAAATTTAAAGTGTGTTTGTTGCAGTTGGCTGGAGTTGTTGCGGTTGAAGTTACCGGCGGTCCCGAGATCCCCTTCCATCCTGGCCGTGAGGTAATTCTTGTTATTTTCATGGACTTTTATGTAACTTGTATTTCCATAAGAAAGAATATAAAAATAGCTGTCACCATTATTTTAGAAAGTAATTAGAATTTTTTTTTTTCCTTTTTGAGATTATTTAGAAAGTAATAAGGTAGGAGTAGAAGGATTTGGTTTTGCGTGGGTAGGGCTTTTGAATTGTTATTGGTACGTTTATTGTGAGGGAACCTACCCCCTACTTATTTCAGAGCGATTTTTAACCGCACCAGACTTTTGCCTCGCCTAACAATACACCCTTACAATGGGCCCACCCAGCTGGATGGGCATGAAATGAATGATGCTATCGTGATCCAAATGACTACACGTGTGAAGGGAAATTCAACTACGAAACTGTGATTATGATGGATCTCCCACAATTAAATTAAGAGAAATATTTTACCTATCTAATTCTAATTTATTTGTATGTCGGCTCAATTGTGTAATTTGGATATGGATTCTCTCCGCTAATAAAATTAATGACTGATCTGCTCATTAATCATAATCGTTCATAATTATATGTTAGCCATAATTATTTCAAACGAAACTATCACTCCGGCCTGCTTGTGAATTGCACTCATGAGTCACAATTTTTTATGTATAAGCATAAAGTTTTGAATAATCAACGAACGGGCCCTCAAATTTTCATTAGTGGAGAGACTTCAGTTCCGTGTCATTCACAAACGTCTGCTACTTTGTTTGTCCATTGCGGAGACATGTAAGGTAATTAGAAGTGAGTAGATAAATAATTTTTCTTAAATCAATTGTGATTGATCTACCTAAAAAGAATTCCGTTCTCCAAGAGCCCTTTACACCGTGCGAGGGCGCATGAATATGATAATGATAATGATAAATTAAAGTGGTTCTAACTTAGATTGCTTAGTATAACATAAATAATCTAAATGTTTTTGAAGCCTTTTTTGAAGAGATAGGATGGGGTCTCAAACTCGAAAGCCCCAGCCTATGTTTGATATATCAGTGTTGCATAGTTTTGAAACCTGTTCAAAGGGAATGCTTTCTCATGTCTTCTTGATTATGAGTACTTACATGGTTATATTGCATGCTATTTGGAATCAAACTGGACATTTATTACTTTAAAGGATTTTGTCCAATAGACGAAAATTTGTTAAATAAAAGATACGAGGACTTGAGATTAGATCAATAGCTTGACATTTTGATATATTAATCAACAAAGAAAATTTACCAATTACCATTACAATTGGGACACAATAATGGTTGCTTTCGAGTGAGGCTTTGGAGATAATTAAGTAGTTATGGAGGCATATAAGTTTGTCATTTTTTGGAATTTATACTATATTGTGAGATTACTATAATTCTTGAATTTTATGATAATTTAGTGGTAGTTGCAGTCATGAGAGGAAAGAATTCTTCAGAACAATGTAAAGGTATTGAAGCTTTAATTATTTTCAAAATAAAAGCTATTGGAGCTTTAATTAAAATAGAGCTTGTCGAATAATATTTCTGCTTTCATCACCATATCAACTAGTACTATTATAATTTCCCTCAAATTTCCTTGTCTATGTGTCAATTGCATGCTTTAGGCCTCTTATTTTTCTCTCTTATTCCCTTGTGTTGTCGAAAAACATGCCATTTGGTTTGACAAATATCATTATTCTTTATCAGGACAAGCCAGAACCACCTGAAGAAGGCCGTCTCCCTGATGCCACCAAAGGTATGACTTAATGGCCAAATTATTTTAGTGCTCATTTTTTAAAGAAAGTTTTAGCGCAAGAAAAAAAATTAATCTTTTTTGTAATTTATGTTTAATAATTTAGGTTCTGACCATCTCAGAGATGTGTTTGGCCATATGGGTCTTAGTGATCAGGATATTGTTGCTCTTTCTGGTGGTCACACACTGGTTAGTGATGATATGTTCTCCAAATTCTAGATATCTACTAATTCTGTTTCTATATCTAGCAGTGTATTTAATGACTTTGTGTATGCTTGTTTTGATAAACTTACAGGGAAGGTGCCACAAAGAGCGATCAGGGTTTGAGGGAGCTTGGACTTCAAATCCTCTCATTTTCGATAACTCATACTTCAAGTAAGTCAGTTATCACACTTTGACACATTATGAGTTATTAACTAAAGTTTTCTAAATGCTTGGAAGTGTATCATTTAGTATCAAAATACTTAAAATAGAGTATGTTTCACAGGGAGCTTCTGAGTGGCGAGAAAGAGGGCCTCCTCCAGCTGCCCTCTGATAAAGCTCTCTTGAGTGATCCAGTCTTCCGCCCCCTTGTCGAGAAATATGCTGCTGTATGTTATTCTGATATGCTGTCTGAGCTCATTATATTATTTTGTTTGTTTTTGGTGTCCTGAATCATTTTCATTGCATCCATTATTTTGCCTGTGTAGGATGAGGATGCCTTCTTTGCTGACTATGCTGAAGCCCACCTAAAGCTTTCAGAGCTTGGGTAAGTACTGACAGTTCTAAGCTTGACAAAGTTTGCAAAATCTAATCTCTCCTCATCTAAATCTTTTCGTTCTGCTTGGCCTTTCCAGATTCGCGGAGGCTTGAGATGTTGGTTTATGGTTGTCCTGAGAAGCTGTTTTGGAAGTAGGACCAATGTATGACGTCAAGTTGCAATAAGAGCACAGCGACTGGTTGCAGGCCAGCTTTGTTTATTTTGTGGTTTTGGTAATGTTGCTGCTTTGAGTAGAATATGAAGTTGTCTTATGTTTCCTGGAACTTTAATGGTGAATCTCTGTTTACAAATTGTAATCGATCTTGTTTTTGGTACGGTCATCCAACTAAACGGTGGTTGTTTTGCTTCTTCAAATTCTTGTTTGATCCTCTTGATTGATGATTTCTCAAATGTGACTTGGATCCAGTAACCTCTGTGATGTGCACTTATACTGCCCCATTCAATAAGATATCATTGCATGTTTGAATGTTGTTAATTATTGATGATATAATAGTGTACTGCAGCTTCTGATCCTTCCATCTGCGCCTTGGTAATGCAGCGGACTGATGGAGAGTTGCTTGATCAAAAACATTCTATTATTTTGTGGTCGCTTGTGATTGAATGAGAAGTGAGAGCTGATCTCACACAAGTTTGATTGCAAAATGTTTATAGAAGATGGAATCCTATTTAATGGCTTGTGGAGCTTTTGTTGTGACTAGAATGATACAATTGGCCTTCAGTTTGTGAATTGTGCACTTGGCGAGCGAAAGGTTGCTGCCAACAGCAGGAGATATCATGAAAGCTTTCATCTCAAATCTTCGGGTTTGGATACGTGAACTAGTTTTTTCTCGCCGCTGTCCGAGTTGGTATTCAAGCATGCTTATTAAGAGAACTATGCGAACTGAGAATTTTTGTGACACACTTTGATACAACATCTAGAATTATGCTGCCAGTAACATCAGAGCATCCCAAACCCGAATGATGAATGAAGTCAGGTTGATCTCAGTGCAGAAATCCCTTCAATGATATGAGAATGAAATTACTTAAAAAGCATTAGTTAACTTAAGTCGGGATCAAGAATGCATCTGCAAAAACTGAACTCGAACGCAAGGTGAGCTGTATCCTCCTACATTCTGAGTCCTTTTGGTTTTCTTTGATGGTAGTAAGAAAATTAAAATAAAATAAGAACAGTAAAAAAAATTAACTTTGCTGATAGTTCTGGATTACGGAAAACTTCACTTAAAGGGAGGCAAAACTAGAATTTTGAGAAGCCATGTTTAAAAAGTACCCTTATTTAATTTGTCTGTTCATTTGCGAAATAACATAATATTCAGCAATTAAAAGAAACTAACACAGGTTCTCCCAAATGTGACACTGTCCTTGCACTGTTTATGTCATCTGAGAGGCACAATGGGTCATTTTCAACAACTAGTCCCTTGAGAGCAGAATAGCTCCACACACATACGCGCGCACACACACAAAAACACCTTTTTCACACGCGCGCGCAACACGCGCACAACCATTACTCTCCAAAGAAAACCTTTCCACACAAATACACAACATTACTGAATTGTAATATGAAGTTATAAGAAATAATATTCCATCATTGCATTCAAACATTGTAGATTCAGTAGCAAAAACTTGTTCTTCATGTTCAAGTTATACAAAAACACTCTGACATGCTCCTCATATGTTTCATACATTAAAAAATTAACTACAAACTTAGGCAAAAAGGGAGTGAAAAAAAAAATAAATACAAGGAAGAAAAATAAAAGAACAACAACCTCAATTTTATGCTCGCATATAATTACAAAATTATTCATTTTTTCACACATATTCAAGTCAATAACATAAAATTGCACAAATGCAAGAAGAGCATTGCCACAAATAGATGGCCGTCCTCTTACTCAGATCTTCGTTGTATCATCCTGAATTTCCAAACACAACTTGCATATATACTGATATAAATCTTCAAACTAATAAATCAAGAAGGAACACTTTCCATGCTTAATGGCCATATTGTGGATTGAAAGATATGGCTTCATTGTATATCAACTGCTTCATCTGGTCTTCAGTCAGCGCGTGTTGCTCGAATTCAAAGGAGAACGGTTCCATGCAAATTGGTTCATCAGCAATGTCATGCAATCTCTCGAGGTATGGATGGGCAAGTGCTTCTTCAACTGTAACAATCGGTAAATTAAGCCCAAACAAGAGTAAGAAAATGCAATTAAGAGTGCCAAAAATTCAATCAATCATGAATAACCAATCAATTTTGTTTAAGAAACATCCTAGCATTGTTAGCACTTCAGAAAAACAAAACAAAAGTACCTGTAATTCTTTTTGTCGGATCAAATGTCAGCATTTTCTCCACAAGATCGATAGCAGCAGGATGAACATGGGGAAATAGCTTCGCAAATGGATGGCGAGGTTGGAAAGGTAGATGCCTGATATACCTTCTCGCATCTTCATTCCTAACGAAGCCTAGGTCGGCATCAGTGGGCGTGCCAATGCACTAAAAACATCCATACAATCTCATCATCAGAAAATCCAATGAATCAAGTAAAATCTCAAAATTTTCCGCATAATTCATTCATGGACCGTCTTACCTCAGTTATCAACCGCATTTGATGCATGTGATCTCTCCCAGGAAACAACGGTTGCCTGTTCATCAGCTCCATAAAATGCAGCCAACAGACCACACATCGATTGCTGCAGTGTAGTCTGTTGAGTTCAGTAGCAATTCCGGTGCTCTGTACCATCTTGTAACTACATACTCAGTCATTATATCGTTCTCTGACGTCGGCCGTGCAAGGCCAAAATCACATATCTTGAGATCGCAATTGGCATTCAGCAGGAGATTACTCGGTTTCAGATCTCTGTGAATCACATTTGCCGAGTGTATGTATTTCAGACCTCGTAGTATTTGATACAGAAAGTACTGCAACAGGAAAATTGACATCATTAGTTTTCAGGAAAACTGACTCTAAGAGGAGAAGGCAAAACGCAAAAAATTACCTGACAGTGCTCTTCGGATAAATCCTGATTCGAGCGGATGATATTGTGGAGGTCAGTGTCCATGAGCTCAGTCGCGATGTAGACATCGTTGAATGCATCTGGGATTGGAGGCGGGACTACGTCTCTTATACCAATAACCTGTTTCCAACATGCAGAAGAATTCAAATAAGTAATCCATCCATTTGGTTGTAATATTTTGTGGTACTTGATCTCTTTGATGAAAATATCTGTGGCAGATAATTATAGTCTGATGGACTTCGATTGTCATTAGAATGTCTGTGATTTCTAATATAATTTGAAGTTATTTAGATACTGAGTTATAAGCTACTTAATTGGACACCTCACAAAATGAAACTTCGATCTAGCTAACTAGAGAACAAAATTTTCAAGAGCAATCAGAGTACCAGTTGCAGGGCATGAGACTGATAGGTTTTTTTTAAAAAAAAATTATGGTTTTAAAGGAAAAATGAATGAATGCTCTAATTCTCAACTTCCCAGAACTCCATTTCCATAAAGATTCATTGAGAAAATCTCAATAACACAATCATTGTTGTAAAATCATGGTTAATTGATTAGAAAACCACTGAATTGCTTCACAAAATCCCCAAACTGAAACAATAAAACCCCAACAACAACAAATCAAGAGTCAACGGACTAAAAAGAAGAATCACATACGTTCTCATGATCCAAATGCCTGAGCAGCTTAATCTCCCTCAGCGTCCTCTTGGCATCCATATGATTATCAAAAGCATTCGCGATCTTCTTGATCGCGACCATCTCTCTCGTCTCCGAATTCATCACCGAACTGAACCCACAATCCAAAAAAAAAAAAAAAAAATCAATAAGTAATCGAACACTAATAAAAGAAAACAGAACGCACGAAATCATTGATAGTCGCGCGAAGAAGCTAGCTACCAGACGATCCCGTAGGCCCCACGGCCGATGGGCATGATGGGGGGCTGGTACTTGACGGAGATCTCGAACAGGTTGCCGAAGATGTTGTACTGGAGGTACCGGCCGTTGTGGGTCAGCGCCACCGGAAGTCGGCGGTCGGAGCTCCGTCCATCGATCCCGCCGGTTCTTTGGCGTCGAGGCAGCAGAAGTATTTGCGGACGATCGAGAGGAAGTAGGAGAACAAGTGCTCAATTTTCTTAAAATCTTTCCTCTTTTAGGATCTAGAGAGAGAAGAGAGGCAGCTTTTTGTACCGATTACAGAGTTATCGCGAAGTCTAGTTATTTGCGAGTGAGTGAGTTTCTGAGAAAGTGGGGAGGAAATGAGAAGCCCGCCTTTGTTTAATTAGCGGACGGTGGAGATCGGAGCCGCCTTGAGATGGACGGATGGGATTGGGTTGTGAGTTCAACGGTCGCTTGCGACTCCACACCCTACAAACACGCGTTTCATTAGGCTCTGAGATCGGGAGGAGGAGGTGGAAAGTCTCCTTCGGTTTTGAAAGTCAACGCAAATCATTTTCCCATCTTTTATGTTTCATGGATTTTTTTTTGCCTTCAAAATTTGTCCCGGAAGTTGCATCATCTTTGGGTGGTTAATTTTTGACCCGAAGTGAGATCTTCACACGTTACATACATGAGAATATAATGAGAAAATTATCGCCACTCAATCATCGATCGTGTGCCTCTGCATCTAACTCAGAGCAAGCACCTATGAGCTCGAACCCAACCATGACTCGGCGGCCCCCGACACCACCTCAGGTCAAGCACCAGAGCCCGAGTCCAACCCGACTTGGTGGCCCGAACGTCACCTCTTGGGTCACCAATGAGCCCAATTCTCCCTCGACATTGGAAGTTTCTGGGAGACTCTTCCAGCACCGCTCAACAATGAGATTCTCGAAACTATCAGAGCAGATCTCAACTGCATATATTGAACAGATCTTATTTCCGGCCAACAGATCTTCTCTCGAACCAACAGACCAGGCAATTATAGCAAACGAATCAAGCCAACAAATCCAGTTGTTACGATTGTGGTCATTCGCCCAGATAAAATAATTATTCAGAGTTATTCTCTCACGTATGAATATTTCACCTTCTCAAATGAGAAAAATGTTCGGTCATAAAAATTCTAGCACATCCGTAATCACAAAACCACTGATCTCTTCTTGTAATTCTTTCAGATTAAAGTAGAATCTCTCTCCCTTTCGTAATTTTTTCTTTTCAGATTTTTCACGTAAATCTATATATATTTATTGTGATTATTGATTTGCGTATTTTCTACAATTTTGATGCAAGTGAAAAGATCTTTGAAGAATTTTCCAACGCAATCTTCAACGACTTGCCAGCATGGTCTGTTTGGTTGTCGTAACTGGCCGTAATTCGTAGTTGTAATTGGTAAAGTCTTTTACAATTGTAAATGAGTTACATGTATGTAAATTTTACGGTATTTGGTTGGTAATATAAAATTGTAAAGTGGGAAAGTGTATTGTACTTTACGGTGTTTGGTTGTCGTAATGTATAAGTCGTAAGTGAAAAAGTTGATCACAAAATTAACTATTTGATGATTTTAAAAATTTTAATACTGCAAATAAATATTAAAAAAGTTAAATATTAAAAAATTTTAATATTAATATAAAAAAATTACAAATTTGTATGATCACAAAATTAACTGTAACTGGGCTGTAAGTGAGTGGTAACTGGGTTGCAAGTGAGTGTTAGTTGAGTTACGTAAGTCTTTTACAAATTACGGTCCAAACAAACACCGTAGTTGTAACTGAGTAGTAAGTCATTTACGAATTACGGAGTTTTACGCGAAACAAACGGCCCCGAAGCTGACGTTTAAAATCTGCGACTGTTAGAAGGCATCTTGAAACTTCGAGAGTGCTACTAAGATCTGACTCCAGGAGCACAACGTTGAATTATGTGGAGGCCTTAAAGTTTAAAAATGAAAACATTTGTTCATAAAAACCAACCAAAAAAAAAAAAAACAGTTTAATTAAGATGTTTTCAAACAGCAGAGTGACACTTGCTAATAGACTATTTTCAGTAATTTAAACTTGAAAGTCTTCGAATGACAGATAACAGTATCGTCAACTGACTCGTTGACATTGTTGGTACATAAATCTAGTGGTTAATGAATTATTGGTTGAATTCTCGATCTGGAGCTGAAATTGTTTGTTGGTTCAATTTATTTTTAGCAGTCGGCGAGGGATCGGTCATCACAAATTGAGGTGTTTCTCATCAGTTACGGTTCTCACGGATGGGCTTGAGTATTCTCAGTAGTTTGTGTACTGTTGATGAATACACCGTAATCTTATCATTCACAAGCTATTAAACATAAGGTTAATTGTATATACACCTCCTGTAATTTACACACTGGAGCACTAATAAACCTCTCAACTTTTTTATTAGAAGACAGGTGCTCTGACTCTTAATATCTGGCTCGTAATATTAGCAGACAGATCTCCGGTCAATTTCTGTTCAGTGTCAATTAACCTTTAAACATATAATACTGTACTCAACAATTTTAGTTTGGAAAAAGTGACTGCTGAAAAAAAATAGAAAATAATCAGTTTTCAAAGATGGTATTGGCGGGCGAGACTCTCTCTGTCCTGTTGGAGGAGAGAGTACAGTAGAGGAAGTGAAGTCATGCCAGGTGCTGTTGAAGACTGCCAAGGAGTCTACGACGAAAGGCGACGGAACAGCAGGCAGGAAAAAGAAGAAGCAGCAGAAAAGACAGAGGTCGGTCGACCGACCGGTCGACCGACGTGCACGAAGTGCACAGGTTTGCTCCCAGGTTGCTTCGGTCGACCGGACCGGTCGACCGAAGAGGGTCTTGGTTGCTTCGGTCGACCGGACCGGTCGACCGAAGAAGGTCTCTGTAAGCAACCCGACTTTCTGTTTGTTTCGGTCGACCGGATCGGTCGACCGTTAGAGGGAGTCGGTCGACCGGCCGGTCGACCGACAGTCGGGTTTTGGGCGAAATCTGTTGTTTCGGGAAGTTATGTATTTAAGCCCTGGTTGTAATTTTCTAGGGTTGAGTGCTTAGAAAAAGTATAGCTGCGGACTCTCTTGTGTTGATAGAGATCCAGAGCTATTGTAATCCATCTTCCATAAAGAAAACTCTCTCCGTGAATTGCCCCGAGGACGTAGGCAGGTTGGCCGAACCTCGTTAGATCTGGTTTTTGCGATTGACTGTTCTTCTAGTTTGTTTTTCCATTGTTCTTGGTGATTGAGATCAGGTTGGATCTTCTAAGGGTTGTTGTCTCCGAGCACAACAAGTGGTATCAGAGCCAGGTTACGCTTGATATATTCTGAAGATTCGAAGGGCTCCAGATCTGATCAGGTGGAGATCGTGTGTCGATCTCAGGTCAGAGGCATTGGTGTTCAAGGAGATCGTGTGTCGATCTCAGGTGGACGCAGGGAGGGCTCGTTGAATCAGGGTGGAATAGATCTGGTGAGAAACTCAAGCTAGGGTTTCAAGGTAGAGGTAAAAATCATTTTTTTTTATCTCAGAAATAGATCTATTTTGCAAGTATTTGATCTTCCGCATAGTTAGAGGGTCAAGGAAAGGATCTCAATGGCAGAGGAATCTAAGTCTGTTAAAACAATGAACAACTCCAGGATTGAAGTTGTTAAGTTCAATGGAACTAACAATTTCGGGATGTGGAGGTGTGAGGTTATGGATGCATTGAATGCACAGAACCTCGAGGACACGCTCCTTTTGGAGAAGAAGAAGGATACTACCACTGATGATGAGTGGGCAAAAATGAACAGGTCGGCATGTGGCCTGATTCGCTCATGTTTGTCACAAGATATCAAATATTCTGTTCAACATGAGAAGTCAGCAAAGGATATGTGGAATACCCTCGAGAAGAAGTACCTGACAAAGAGCGTGGAGTCAAGGCTGCAGCTTAAGAGCAAGCTGTATTTGTTCAGGATGCAGAGGGGAAGCACAGTAAATGAGCACCTCAACAGGTTTACAAAGCTTCTTACGGATTTGCTAAATGTGGATGCCATTATAAGTGAGGAAGACAAGTCAGTCATTCTCCTGAACTCTCTTCCACCGGAGGAGTATGAAATATTTACAATGACATTCATAAATGGAAGGCAAACCTTAGACTATGATGAGATATCGTCAGCACTGATGAGTTATGAGAAAAGGAAGAATGAGAAACATTATGGGAGATCTAGTTCATCAGCAGAGGCTTTGGAGGTAAGAGGCAGGAGCTCATCAAGGAAAGGCAAGGAGGTGAGAGGAAGATCGAAGTCAAGACCGGGCTTAAGGGATCTTAAGAAGACCAGTGCATGTATTGCAAAGAGTTTGGGCACTGGAAAGTTGACTGTCCAAAGTACAAGGGGAAGAAGAAGGAATCAAAATCTGAGGCAAATCTGGCAAGAGTGAAAAGGCTGCTAGCAGTAAATCACAGGCAGAGGATTCAGATTCAGATTCTTCGGTATTCTCGTTTTCAGTTACTACTCCTGTTGTAGGTTACTCGGGGGAAAACGAGTGGATCCTGGACACAGGTGCTACATATCATGTATGCCCTAATCGAGATTGGTTTACTAGTCTTGAGAATCTGGAGGGATGTTCGGTCGTCATTGTAGGCTGTCTAAAAATGACTAACAGACCAGCCATTAAGGAAGCAGAGTCTCAAGCTCTAGACGCGAGAAATCGATGCTCGCGTCTCAGCATTAAGACGCGTTGGCTCTACACCCGCGTCACAACGTTCAGACGCGTCGGCCCGAAGCCCGCGTCTCAGCATCAAGGCGCGTCGGCCCGAAGCCCGCGTCTCAGCATCCAGGCGCATCGGCCCGACGCCCTCGCCTCAGCATCCAGACGTGAAGGCCCGAAGCCCGCGTCTCAAACCTCAAGGCGCGTTTGGCTCGACGCCCGCGTCTCAAACTTCAAGGCGCGTTCGGCCCAACGCCCGCGTCTCAGTTGCAACTGCCCTGATTGCGGGGCCAGTCACCGCGCATGTAGCGGGTAGTGGCCCCTCATTCGGGAGCGTTTTCAGGAGGCACCTTCACCCCCTGAGATCCCTATAAATAGCCTTGTTTGCTATGAAGAGAGGATCGGAGTTTTTGGGGGAGAGGGGAGAGAACCTTGAGAAGATCGAAGCTTGGGCAGAAGATTGGAGTTTTGAAGAGAGAGAGCTTTGAGATAAGGCATCATCAAAATCGATCGAATCCAGGCAGGAGGATCATCAAGAGAGAAGCACGACTCTTCAGCGAGCTTACTGAGTACAAGCCGCTCTTCGCCTACCTCCTCTTTGAGAGTTTTGGTAGACGGAGCTGAGTTACTCTTTCTACCGATCGAAGGGAAGACCCCCGACGGTCTAGGACGGTCATCTGGTCAACGGAGAACAAGATTCACTCTCCATCGCCACACGAAGAACCCAGCTTTAAACAAAGGGAAGATTCAGACATCCTCCCTCCCTTGTAACTGGAAAAGAGGGAAGAGTAGTTCTTTTGGTTGTAATCGTTTCGCTTGAATCAAGGAAATCTTTTACAGCTAAAACCACTTTCTCCGACCACCAAACTTTCCGGCCCCTACAAGAGATGGCGACTCCGCTGGGGACTACCTTCGTTACTGACGAGCGCACCGTGGTGCAAGATGACGTTCTCCGTAAGGGGAAGATGGTCGAATCCCTCGTCGTCGAGTTCGACCAGGCGAAGTATGAAGAGTTCCTCTCTTCTGGCTCCAAGAGCCCAAAGACCCACGTCTGCCGCAGGGTCTCAAGTGGACAGCCCCCTGAAGCCCAATCTGAGGCTCTGTCGGGTGCTCCTGCTGCCCACTGTGCCAAGTTTGGTTCACGCGCCAACGCCTCCCCGAAGGCCCGCGTAACCTCAGACACCTCTACTGCGATCAACCGCGTCGCGCAGAGCACACGCGCCAACTCCTCTCTGAAGGCCCGCGTGGTCCCTGGCACATCTACTAGTGCGATCGACCGTGTCGCACAGAACGCCCGCATCAGCGTCTCTCAGGAGACCCGCGTGGCAAACACCCCTGGTTCTACAAACCAGGAAGTTGTTGGCTTCTCTCTTCCTCCACGACGCAATCGGAATGCCGAGCGTCGACAGAGAAGACGCGCGCGTCAACACTCGGTCGGAACCGTTGGTTTTCTGACTGGGGTTGGACGCAGCGTACGATCCGATGCCTTGCCCGCACCTCGGCCAGTGCGAGAGGTCCGCGTTTGGCGACCCAAACGCGAGACTCCCCAAGTTGAGCCTTCTGAAAACCAACTTGCCAAACGCCAAAGCGAAGCTTCTGCGTCTTGTCAAACGCAGGAAGCACGCGCCCATAGGCGTGGGGCCCAGCAGCCCACTCTCTCCCAAGTCTCTCTGCTCCAACGCAGCAGACAGCAACGCGAAAGTCGCGTCTCATATCAACAGAGACGCCAGACGCGCGTGACGCAGCCGCGACGCAACAGCCGCGTTTCTGAAACCTGTGTCCAGGCTGAACAGCACATGACTGTCTCCCGTCGTCGACGTTGCGAGACCAGTCTCTTTAATCCCCCTCCCACAGATTTGAGGGATTATTTGACAAGGAAGAGGAGTGCCAATCAGACCACTTCTCCATGCTGCTGTCAACAGCTCATCCAGATGCTCTCTGGATACCATTGCGAGTCAGGCGTGCACCAGCCGTCTTTAATGAGACAGCTGACCCTGATTCCCCCATCAGCCAAGAGAAGACGCTCCCACAGGAGGAGAACCTTCTCAGATGTTGAATACCCGGAGCTTACTGCAAACATGACTAGCAGAAGCAAGGGAAACAACTAATGGTCAACTCAGAGGAATCTGACTCTGAACCGGAGGGGGTGTATCAACACACTCGCACCCGGACAGGGGCCATTCCCCCAATTGACTATAATGCCTTAGCCCGCGGCATTAGAATGGGTGGTTCTCACTCCGCTATAGTGGAGTCGCAGGCTTCAAACTCTTCCGTCGAGAAGGAGGCTTCCGCCTACATGGCCGACACTCCTGAGGAGACGACCAGGCGTTTAGAACAGACGCAGAAGCACCAGATGGATATAATCGCCTCTCAACAGAGATCCATTGACTCCCTCAAGCATATGCTTGAGAAATTGCTTGAAGAAAGAGCGAGATCTCCTCCTAGACGACCGAAGGGGAAAGGGAGAAAGGGAGGAAGCCCACCCTCCGAATCTTCTGACGAGACACGACGATCTACCTCGGATGTGTCCAAGCCCTCGTCACAGGCAAGAAGCGACCAGACCCCGGGAAAGGCTCATGCTAGAAGAATGAGTCAACTGGAGCAGCGCCTCGAGGCCCTTACCAACCGTAAAGGCCTCCAAGAAGCTGGGGAAGTCCGGCCCTATCCGGCCGAGTGGGACTTAGTCCCGTACCCTCCTAAGTTCAAGGCTCCAACTCTCCAAGCATTCGACGGGAAGGGGTCACCCAACCAGCACATCTACTACTTCAAATCCCAGACCGGGAATGTGGTAGATAACGATGCCATCCTGGCGCGACTGTTCATCGGCACCCTGAAAGGGTTGGCCTTTGAATGGTTCATGAAGCTCCCCGAAGGTTCCATCAAGAACTGGGGCGACTTGGAGAAGCTGTTTCTAACACGCTTCTTCGAAGATGATTCGGAGGTCACAATGCCTACCCTTTTAGCTACAAAACAGCGAAAGGGAGAGTCCGTCAAGTCTTTCGTAGAAAGATTTCGGAACATGGCACTCCGATGTCCAAGCGGCATGACCCAGGCCACCCTGGTGGAAACATGTCGCCATAATCTCCAAACCTCACTCCTTGCTCAAATAGGAGTTGCTGAAAGCCGCACCTGGAAACAATTAGTCCAGCAAGGTGAACAGGCTGAGGAGATTGTCGCCCGCGTCAGAGCGGAAGAAGGCAAGCCCAGGCCAGAGAGGTCGACAAGGCGTGCACCAGACACATCCCTCCAAACCAAGCGGAAGGATAATTTGGCGACGGAGACCAAATCTCCCACCAAACCTCAAACAGGCAGGGCAAGTGGCTCTTCAAGCCAGCCACGCCCCAACAAGCAGTATTCCTTCAAGGAGGAACACGTCGATTCGCTCTTCAAGCTACTCAACAAGAGCAATCGACTGAAGCTCCCTGAAATTAGACGCCCGGAGGAGGTCGGCAAGACCGACAATCCCACCTACTGCTTATACCACAGGATGCTCGGACATCCTACCAAAAGCTGCTATGTCTTTAAGGACATCCTTCAAGCTCTGATTGACGCGGAGGTATTAAAACTCCGACCGGAGCAGAAGAAGATGACGGCCAACATGACGTCGATTCTCCAGTTTGGGACACGACCCCCGACACCCGTGGGGGTGATCTCTGTCCCGAAAGGAGAACTGAGGGTGGTCAACACAGACCCTCATCAGCAGCAGGAGAAAGGCTTGGTACCCGTCTCTACACCTCGAGGGGAAATCATGTGGGTCCACCCTGACCTCGTCGACGAGCAACAATGGACGACTGTGACCAACAGGAAGTCCAAAGGCAAAGGGAAGGCTTCATCTTGCCATGTGATATGCGCTTCCTCCCGAGAAGCGGATACTGATGTTCCCTCGCTGACTGACTCGGAAGAGGAGACAATAGTCCTGGCCGCGGAACCCGACCCACCAACGGCAGGAACCCGTTCGGGGCAGGCATATCTGAAACAGTATGGCGAGACAGCAGCAGCTTCTCCACAACCAGCCGTAGAGCCAGCCAAGCCCTCCTCTAAACAGCCTGGGGAGAAGCAGAAAGAAACTCGGTTTTCTCGAGTTCTTGCGAAAGGTGTAACAGAGGGATCCTCGACACCTTACCGCTTCGACGTCTTGGCTCAACTAGCCAACATCCCGGCACGCATTACCTTGTATGAGCTCCTGAGGCTATCAAAGTCAACCAGAGAGGCTCTACAAGAAGCTCTGGCAAATGCTGAGGTCTTTATGACCCGCGTGCCAAGGGAGGAAGATGAAGAGGATTGCCTCCACACCTCCCCAGATGCTCCCTGCATCACCTTCACAACAGATGACATGCAGGTTAAAGGGAAGCATGACCGACCCCTATACTTCACAGGGTATATTGGGTCATCCGAGGTGAACCGCATCCAGGTAGACCCAGGGTCCGCGCTGAGCATCATACCTCGCCGGGTTATGCAATTTCTAGGCATTCCTACCCATCGTCTGAGCCCTACCCAGACGACTATTTACGGGTTCAATGCCAACAGCTCCCGCCCGATGGGGAAGATCAAGCTCAAATGCCAGATCGGGAGCCTCAAGTCAGAAGTGACGTGTTACGTCATTGACGCGGACACTTCCTACAACCTGTTGCTGGGACGACCATGGATTCACCGCAATTCCATCGTTCCCTCTACTCTCCACCAAGTCATGAAATACATTGATGAGAGTGGACAGGTCCGAACGTTGATTGCCGAAAGGCATCCGTTTAAAGGGGTTGAAAATTATTTCACGGACTCCCTCTTATATCAGGATCCGGAGGAGACTAATGAAACCCCACAACCAGAGGAGCCAGACTCTGGTAATGAAGCTGACGTTGAGCCTGAGAAAGAAGAGTGCCTGTGGGAGTTGGAGCCCATTGTAAAGAGCACTAATAAGCTCGATGTTGATACCACCGACGATGCGGGTGGTTGGTACATTAATGAAGATTTAGACTTTGCGTATTTCCCTGTGTATGTTTCCGATTCAATACCGTCGGATACCACTACCGACGTGGACGATGACCTCTGGTCGGCAATAGATGCCTTGACATCTTTGCATGTACCGGTGAAATCATCCTTCGGGACATACCAAGATAATGGTGACGCGCAAGAGTCTGTATTCATGGTTCCAGCCGGACGAAAAGGCCAAAGACCAATACTTTTTGGGCGAATCGCATCTGAACCAATGCCCCACGAAGAATCGGAAGGTGAGGATGAATCCCCTCAGTTCGATCATTATGAACCAAGAACGCTCAAGATGATGAAGCGCATGGGGTATGATCTAACCAACAGGCCTGGGTTGAACTTCGGAAAAGGAAGAAGAACACTGCTTCGATCCTTTGTACCGAAAGGGAAAACCCCTGATTACTATCATCGGACGCGCCGGGGGTTGGGCTATATATCAACTCCAGTGCCATCAGCCTCTGATTCGGAGAGACTGTCAAGTCATGACTGCTCATCAGACACGTCGTCGTGGGAATCAGATGTCAGTGTCGGCAACATCTTCAAAGGGCTTTCAGTAAACATGGTTTCGACAAGCCATCTGGAGGATGAAGATGAAGAAATGATCCAATCTGATACAGATCCTTGGATCAAACATTTGAATGCTCTTTGGGATATCCGCTTTGAACAGCGTGAACCACCCACAGAAGACAAGGTTGTTCAAGTCAACCTAGGAGATGAAGCCAATCCTAACCCATCTTCATAAGTGACGGCCTGTCGCCTCCAGAGAAGAAGGATTTAATATCTCTTGTACAAGAGTATATAGATGTCTTCGCCTGGAATTATGAGGACATGCCTGGACTTGATCCTCAAGTGGCTATGCATCGCCTCAACATCAATCCGGACATGAAGCCTGTTAAACAACAGCAGCGACGGTTCCGTCCAGAGACAATGGAGGCAATTCAATCAGAAGTCAAAAAGCTCATCGATTCCGGCTTCATCCGGGAAGAACAACATCCCGACTGGGTAGCCAACGTCGTCCCCGTCGCCAAGAAGAACGGGAAGATCCGGATCTGCATCGACTTCCGTGATCTAAACGAGGCCTGCCCCAAAGACGAATTCCCATTGCCAATCACAGATGTCATGATTGACAATACTTGTGGATTCGAGCGAATGTCCTTTATGGACGGGTTCTCAGGATATAATCAAATCAAGATGTATCCCGATGACGAAAAGCACACCTCCTTCAGGACACCTCTAGGGGTATATTGCTACACCGTCATGCCCTTCGGTCTGAAAAATGCGGGGGCAACCTACCAAAGGGCCATGAATGCCATTTTCCATCGGCAGATACGCAAAACGGTGGAATGTTATGTCGACGACATCGCGGTGAAAAGCCGCACTAAAGGTGATCACATAGCAGACCTGAGGGTGGTCTTCGACATCATGCGGGCTCATCAATTGAAGATGAACCCCACCAAGTCCTTCCTGGGGGTAGCCAGTGGCAAATTCCTAGGGTTTGTCGTGACTTCCACAGGAATCCATTTGGATCCGGAGAAAGTCCGTGCTATCCAAGAGATGCAACCCCCCAGAAGCCTCAAGGAGCTCAGAGGATTACAAGGACGATTGGCATACATCCGCAGATTCATTTCAAATCTCTCCGGGAGATGCCAACCCTTCGCTAAGCTGATGAAGAAGGGCGTTTCGTTCATTTGGGACGACGCTTGCCAGCAAGCATTTGAGGAGATCAAGCACTACCTCACCCAACCACCAGTCCTGGCAGCTCCGGTATCCGGAAAGCCTTTCCTGGTGTACGTCCGATCAATGGATCATTCTTTGGGAGCTCTACTAGCTCAGAATGATGACCAGGGCGAGAACAAGCAATCTACTACCTAAGTAGAACGATGATCGGAGCCGAACATCGGTACAACCCGATCGAGAAGGAATGTTTGGCACTGGTGTTCGCCATTCAGAAAATGCGACACTATCTGGTGGGCCAAACCATAAATGTCATATCCAAAGTCAACCCCCTGAGGTTACTTATGACAAAGCCTTCTTCACTAAATGGCCGGCTGGCAAAATGGGCCATATTGCTATCACAATATGAGATGCATTTTCTGCCACAAAAGGCTATTAAGGGACAAGCGGTGGCGGACTTCTTAGCTGAACACCCAGATCCTAGGGCAGCCAAACTCTACGAGGATCTCCCAGACGAGGTCGCCGAAGCCTGCCTGACCCAGACATTGTTCGAAGGACAAGTATGGCAACTTTTCTTCGATGGCGCATCAAGAACAAGCTCTAAGGGACATACAGTTGCGGGGGTAGGAGTAGTACTCGTCTCCCCACAAAATTACGTGATTCCCCGAGCTATCTCGTTAACCGAGCCCTGTTCCAACAATGTGGCGGAATACAACGCTCTTTTGATTGGGATGCAATTCGCCGATGAGATTGGCGTTAAAAATCTCGAGGCGTACGGTGACTCCAAACTCATCGTCAGCCAAGTTCGCGGAGAGTATGAGGTCAGGCATGAAGATCTAGTACCCTACTACAACGCGACAATCCACATGGCCGAGAGGTTTTCAAACTTCTACATCGACCATGTACCGCGCAAGCAAAATGCGCATGCAGATGCACTTGCATCCCTTGCTGCCTCCTTAGCTCTTCCAGCCGGAGCAATGGAGATGGTATTCGTCTATAGCCACGACCTATACTGCCCAAAAAGTCCCCTCGGAGACTGTCCAGGGTCAACGGGAGACCATCACGACAAGGAAACACTTGAAGTGTCGACCGATCCAGAGCTTAAAGACTGGCGACTCCCCTACATTGATTTTGTCTTATACGGCATTCTGCCCGAAGACACCAAGGAGGCGGCCGCCATTCGGAGGAAAGCCCCCAAATTCTACTATAATGCGATTTCGCGAACATTGTATCGTCGATCGCATGACGGGATCCTGCTCCGATGCCTCTCATCAAAAGAAGCCCAAGGAGTATTGAAAGAAGCCCACGATGGTACTTGTGGAGCTCATCAACCTGGCCCGAAGCTGGCAAACCGACTCCAAAGATTGGGTTACTACTGGCCCAAGATGGTTGCCGATGCTGTTGCCTATGCCAAAAGATGTCACGCCTGTCAAATACATGGCGATTTCATCCATCAAGCACCAGGATACCTCCACTCTACGACCTCTACCTGGCCGTTCGAAATGTGGGGGATGGACGTGATTGGTCCTATCAGCCCACCATCATCAAAGGGACATCGGTTCATTCTAGCGATAACCGATTACTTCTCAAAGTGGGCCGAAGCTATCCCTTTGCAAGAGGTGAAATCTTCTAACGTGATCAAGTTCGTGAAACATCACGTTATTTACCGGTTCGGTGTGCCTCGGCGGATTGTCCATGACAATGGACCCCAGTTCATCAGCCAGGCTTTTCAGAGATTCTGCGCCAAGTTCAGAATCCAGAGTGTGTCATCAACGGCATACTATCCGCCCGCGAACGGCCTCGCAGAAGCTTTCAATAAGACTATTGGCAAGCTTCTCAAGAAATTCGTCTCGAAAAGTCAACGAGACTGGGACGATAAGTTGGGCGAATGCTTATGGGCCTATCGCACGACTGTGCGAACCCCAACTAAAGCCACGCCGTTTTCCTTGGTGTACGGATGCGAAGCCGTCCTTCCACTGAAAATCCAAATTCCATCTCTTCGCGTCGCCTTGACAGCGGAAATGACAACAGAGGAGAAGCATCGACAGCGACTCCAAGAATTGGAAGCCTTGGACGACAAGCGTCTGCAGGCCCAACAACAAATCGAGCTTTACCAAGCTCGTATCACCAGAGCCTTCAACAAGAAAGTCAAATCGCGAACTTTCAAGAAGGGCGACCTCGTCTTAGCCGTCCGAAGACCCATGGTCATGACGCACAAGACGAAAGGAAAATTCCAACCCAAATGGGAAGGACCGTTTGTAGTAGAGTCAGTCTACTCAAATGGATCGTATCGCCTCATAACCTCAAATGGCGATACACTCATGATGCCAATCAATGGCAAATTCCTGAAGAAATACTATCCCTAGATGGCATTCTTCCACCGATCAAGTTAAAATACACCTCTGATCAAACATCCGACGCCCTTGACGGCTAAGGATAGAAGAAAATGTTGGCTTTTAAGTCCAACATAAGTCTTCGACAACTCATCATGCTGAGGGGAATAGCATGGCTAGCCCAACTCAAACGGTAGTTGGTAAAGGCATGACAAACCCGTTGACAGCTGAGGATTTGCTAAAAATCCTAAGGGACACGTTCCCATTTGATCCGACGCCTCCGACGGCTAAGGATAGAGGAAAATGTTGGCCTTTAAGCCCAATATAAGTCCTCGACAACTCATCATGCTGAGGGGAATAGCATGGCTAGCCCAGCTCAAACGGTAGTTGGTAAAGGCATGTCAAATCCGTTGATAGCTGAGGGTTTGCTAAAAATCCTAAGTGGACTTGATTCCACTCTTCCCTCCAAAAATCCCTTACCAATTCTCATCCATAGAATGGTAGGACCACAAAATGCAATCATTACCATGTTAACACTATACCTCTGGTAATGAATACTCTTTGTCGAGTACAAACCTGGCTTGTTAACTCTGCATAGAGTAACAAACTCTCAAATTTGCCAAGTTAACACTATACCTCTGGCACCTCAAATTCCACCTGTCAATTCTCATCAATAGAATGACAGGTCCTCAAATTGCTCCTATCGCAAGCAAATTCTTGTCAAGTTAATATCACACCTCTGACAAAACTACTGTTTAAGTTAACATTACACCTCTAAGCAGTACATCGAGTGCCTGTCAAGTTAATATCACACCTCTGATAGTCACCTTTCTTCAGACTTCCATATCGAAGCTGAAATGGACGATGCCAAGTTAACACTACACTTCCAGCATCCGAGTCATTGCTAAGTTCAACAATACACCTATGGCAATGACCTTTCCTCGACTTCCTTGTCCAAGCCGAGATGAACGATGCCAAGTTAACACTACACTTCTAGCATCCGAGTCATTGCTAAGTTCAACAATACACCTATGGCTATGACCTTTCCTTGACTTCTTTAAGCCGAGACGACTAATGCCAAGTTCAACATTACACCTCTAGCATTTCTATCACTGTTAAGTTAAACATCACACCTATGACAGTGACACCCTCAGTTTTCCCAAATAAAACTGAGATGCTGATGAGTTAGGTTAATATCACACCTCTAACTCACGTCCTTGTCAAGTTAATATTACACTTCTGACAAGACTACTTCTAAACCGTTAAGTTAATATCACACCTCTAACGGTAAAAATCCTACTAGATTCCCCACGAGTCTAGTTTCATTTGATATTCTCCCCAACCGAGTATCAAATTCATTTTGGAGGCATTGTTGGTTAACATTACACCGATAAACAATGCTTCCATCAAAATCCCCAGCTGATCTTAAATCAAGTTAATCCCAAATCCTTGATAAAAGTTCACCTTCTCTGGGGGTACGCGCTCCACTCGTCACTTTCTTTTATAAAGTGGCGGGTCCACCAAAATCATTCTTTTTGCTTCTAAAACAAAACATTCAAGACAACAGAAAGAGGCAAAAAGAAAAGTGTCACTTTTATTGATATTCAAGCATATGAAAGTGGTACAAAACGCTCTCTTATACAGTAAGATTGAGTGTTACAATTAAGGAGTACAAAGAAGTCCCTCTCTCTCAGAGGCCGTACTCACTCCTTGAAACCGCATCTGATCCCAGGTGCACAATTAGAGCCGGTTGCACTTTGATGCGTGACGCCAACTTCGAAAGCGCCCTAGCTGACCAAGCCAAGAGCAATGGTGTTCTTGAGGTCCAGTGGCAATAGAAGGTCCTGCAACCCTTCGTTCAGGCGCGTCTCTTTCCCTAGTAGACTATCCAACAAACATGGAGTCACTCTTGGGGTGAGAGCAGAAGTTTAGGAGTCATCACAAAGGATGCCACCCTCCACTCGGTCCAGCGGCAGCAGAGAGTCCTGCATTCATCACCATCCCTTTCCCCAGCAGGCCATCCAACGGAGTGTCCTTGATGTGACTTCCGGAGTGGGAGAGGAAGAGGATCTCATCCGCCGCCGCAACCGCCGGACCACCCTCGCCGGTACTCAGCCTATCCGTCTCTTGCACCAGATCTGAAGAGACCTTGGCGAGGGTTGGGTCCTCGTCAGAGATGTAATATACTCTCTTATAGGTGACGAGGACCATAATATATTCTCTCATAGGTGAAGGTTGAACGAGTTCGCCGACCGAAGTATTCTTCCAAGGGCCCAGCAAGCCTGCAAGGAACAAAAAGAGAGAATTAGAACAATCTGCAGCTTAGTGTAGACAGAGAAAAACTAAGTCAGCAGAGGCAAACGCGGGAATGATCCACGCAGTCAGCCAAATGCGGGAATGATCCATGCAGTCTACCAAGACGCAGGAATGACACGTGCAGCAAGCCAAACTGTTGCGTCAGCAGAGACAAACGCGAATCAAAACGCGGTCCCATTCTGTGCCTAGGTCAAAGAGCACAAACGCCGAAAAGGCACAGACGCCGAAAATTGCCATCTCCATGAACAGGAGTTGCAAGGTGCGGGTCTGAAACCTTTTTTGGAATTCGTCCAAGGCATTGGCCATGAAACGCGCTAAGGCACAAGCCATAAAACGCGCCAACGCCAAAGTGCCAAAGATTCCTGCACGCGCGTCCGGAGAAGTTCAAGCCCATGGTACAAATTCCAGAAGGAGTGCACCAATGCAGACTTCATGAGGGGGTCCAGATGACATGAAGCCAAGGTACAGGCCATGGTGAATCTAAAATGTCATGGTGAAACGAACGGCATACCCGTGGAGACCTCCGTCAAGAGTTGTACTCTCTGCACCAGGACGCAAACGCGGTCACAGGGCAAAGAGGTGTTTTCTCCTAAAGAGACCAAACAGGAGCTTAAAAGCCCTGGGTCATCTTCAGAGCCATCCTCATCCATGGAGACAATTCGCTGAGGAAGATGAAGGTTCTCAAAGCGCTCTCTCAAAAATAAAATAGTCCAAAGGCAGGATTGAAGGGAGAAGGGGCACCCTATTTATAGGCAGCTCCTGATAACAGCGGTTAATGGCCCCGTAATCTGAACCGCCGGCATTAATAACTGCACAACTGCCAAGATCCAATAAGGGCCGGACGCGTGTAACGCTGCTTCGAGAACCGCCGCTGGCGCTGATCTCCAACCGCCCGCACTGGTTTCTCATTTAAGAGAATCAATACTCAAGCCCAATCAGCAGCCGACGCGTGGACAACTGCTTCGGGAAACAAAGCGGAAAATCCGCATCTGACGTTTAAAGATCACACCAAATCCCTATGACAGGCTGTATGTAACGCCTGGGAGTTTACACCCAGACGCGGATTGAAGAACTATCCACCCATCCGCGTCCCAGAAAGATGCCTGCGCGAGTCAAAGTCGCGTCCCCTCAGAATTAAGGGAAAGGCACAAGGCTGCGTCTCCCGCGTCTGCCTGATCCGCTTCCTTCTTCGCAGAAGCAGATCCGCGTTATTCAGAGCCGCGTCTCCCTGAATGAATGCCGCGTCTCATGAAACAATGATGGCCGCGTCTCCCTATGGATTGATGCTGCGTCTTGTCAAAAGGACTTAGTCCTGCCTAAGTTCTCATGAACTAAGAACCGCGTCTCACCTTGTGATTGACGCTGCGTCTCACCCTAGGGACTGACAGCCGCGTCTTACTTTACGGATCAATGCCGCGTCTCATCTTTTGATTGACGCCGCATCTCATCAAGAAGACCGCGTTCCGATTTGTGATTGACGCCGCGTCTCATCAAAAGGACTTAGTAGAATCTAAGTTCTTATGAAATGGTGACCGCGTCTCACTTTATGATTGACGCTGCGTCTCAGTAAAAGGACTTGGTAAAATCTAAAGACTGACGACCGCGTCTCACTCTGTGATCGCCGCTGCGTCTCGTCAAAAAGACTTGGTGAAATCTAAAGTCCCCATAGATTGATGCCACGTCTCATTCTACGGGATTAATGCCGCGTCTCGCTTAGACCGCGTCTCATTAAAAGAACTTAGTCCTACCTAAGTTCAGTAATCACGACTAGTGATCAAGAGTTGGACTCATCCACAACAGGACAAAGAAATTGGGACAAAAGCTTTAAAGAAAACTTCTATTATATCAAAAAATGATAGAAGTGGATACACTCATAAGAGTGTCCCTTTTCTTTACAAAAAAAAAAGAAGGCTAAATGTCCTGGTTCACCAAGGAACGGATTTGTTCCCTAAGGCGGTGAATCTCATGCTGGCGCGTCCTCTCAGCCTCCATGATAGCCCGGTCCCGCAGCTCCGCCTCAGATAAGAAACTTCTGGCAGACAGTTGCATCCGCAGAGAGTCCACCCTGGAAGATTGCAGAGACAGACTCTCTTCAGCTCGCGCCGTAGCAGCTCGTTGCTCCTCAAGCTCCTTTTTGAGGGAGACAAGTTTCTCCTCATTTAGCGCAAGAACAGCTTCCGCCTTGGCAATAATGTCCCGAGTTCTGAGGATGACTTGCTCCGTGCTCTGCACACTGAGCTCAGATTCCCTCGAATCTCCGGCTAATTTTTGAAATTCAGCCTTGGAATATTCAAGGTCACGGATCTCGGCAGTGATCTGCGCCTCCGCCTCCTGTCGCTCCCGTTCCTGAGCAGCTAGGAGCCTAGTCAGGATGGCCTGGGCCTCGCCGGAAGAACCTGCATCTTCCAAAGATTCCAGCTCCCGCAGGTTATCTCCAAGTTGCTCTACCACCTGCAGGCATGCCCTGGCAAGTGAAGGGCCTCCCGCCAATTCGACGCTCATGGCCATATTTTCAAGAAGCCTCTGGGCGAACTGGAAGGTGCTGTGTCCACGGAAGATGAGATCAATACATGATCCCATCGAGGTGAAGAATTGTTGCACCATCTGACGTACCAGCTCCCCCATGTCTTCACCACCTAAGAAGCTTCCCGACCCTTTTTCTGTCACGGGATAAGGGATATAGGGCGGGTCTTTTCGCACAAGAGCCGTGCCAGCCGTCGATGTGGCAAGAACAAGACTATCCACTGGCGCTTCCTGGAGCGCTGCCTCTGCAGGAGCTTCCACGACCAAGGAAGGAGCTGTAAGCACAACCTCTTCAGAAACTTCCACCGAGAATTGAGCTGTGTGGCCTTCTGGAAGGGTGCTGATCGTCAGACTCCCCACCTGAGCCCCCTCAGTCAGAGCTGCCTTACTAGGTTCGAGGTCCAGAGGCGTCGAGTCCTGTAGAATGGGGGTCTCCCCAGCTTCAGCAGTAACCTTCTCCACCGGCGGAGTGAGAGCCTCCTCAGCCTCAATGGTTGTTTCCCCTCCTGGCAAAGGGGAAGGCTCCCCAACTTCAACAGCTACCCCCTCCGAGGTTATCTCAGCGGCCGAAGCCTCAATCCCCTTGGGCTGGGTCAACTCTGTTTCCATCGCCTCGACATGCGAAGTTGTACCTTCAGCAGGGATTATCGCCAGCGGTAACGCAGTCGATGATTCACCCTCATGTTGTTCCTCCTCCGAGACGTCAAAGAATCCGCCCTGATCAGGAAGAGCGGGTTCATCGCCATAGTCGACTTTATCTTCAAAGTCACTTTCTCCCGATGCCGAAGAAGACGATAGCGCCACGCGAGGAAGCTCCGCAACAGGGGCCTTACCCCCAATCACTCCAGTGGTAGGACTAGGGTCAACTGCCCGAGGATTGGAAATAAAGACGCTAGGAGACCCCGGCTGCTGTACCTCGTCTCTCCCTTCATGAGCAGAAGGAGACTCGCCCATGATGTCAACCTCCGGTGACTCGGTATCACCAGCAACAAGGGGTCGCTCAACGAGCTCCCCTTCTTCCACGGTCTCGCTGCGCGACCTAGGAGCACGGACCGAGCTTGGAAAATCTTCATCTTCCAGCGGTGCCTCAACTCTAACAGGGACACCTTCAGGAGGAGCCTCAACTCCAGCAGAGATAGCTCTGGATTGAGAGACTTCAGCCGTTAAGTCCCTCCGAGCCTTCTTTGGGGCAGGCTCAACTACAGAAGCAGAGCGTCGACGACGCTTCCTCGCTAATTGCTTCGACCTCCTTGCCGGTCGCGGCTCCACTCTCATTGCTGGTGGCTCCGCCCTCGTCGCTTGCGGCTTTGCCCTTGCCGGTCGCGGTGCCGCCCGCACTACTGGGGGCTCCCTCCTCGATCGTTTCTCGACCTCCCTCTGAGCTTTCAGGTACTGGTCGAGAAGTTTAGTACGTTTACTGGATTCAGACCTCTCCTCGAGACTGGCATTGATACTCTCAAGACATGAAGACTCCGGAATAAGATCTGGCGTCTGGCCGGCTTGGGAGTACCAAGTACAGAAGCTGAAGCTCATACGGCACTTAGGCGCCTCGTCGGGTAGATGGAACGTTGCTCCCGTCCCTCCAGCCACACTGTAATACCAAGCCCGAGCGCCTTCGAACAGGTTCCCGTCAAAGGCAAGTTGAGCATTGGGATTCCCGACGTAAAGCTGATCATAGCCAAATTGTCGGGCAAAACGACTTGGCATATACGGTTCGATAGTGCAGGAAGTTCCTTGGCGAAACAGCACATATCCTGGTCGTATATTGATCAACCACCAGAAGGCTCCAGCAGGCAATTGCGAGAAGTCATCCCGCCCAGCGACATCCGTGAACAGCTCCCCGGGGCTGCATCTTGAACCTCTGGAAAGCAGCGGTTGAGCTGGTAGTTGGCGGCACAGGAAAGACGCTTCCTAATGTAATACAGGTAGGTGTCATGCCACTCTGAACGTTCCAGCCGCTGCACAAATGGGATATGATCCACGCTCCCACGCGCTGCCGTCATTAGAGACGGGCAATGCATCACGTACCAAGCCATGAGGTACGTGTAAGGCAGCTCAATTCGCGGGTTGGGGTGCTTCACCGTCGGGTTCCCCTCTGAGTCGGTATACGGCTCCCCACGAGAATTAGCAGTCTTTGGGGGTCCGCAGAAGCTCTTGGTCAACACCCGCAGCCCGCTTTGAATACCAGCCACCACGGCGGGAAGAAGGGCTATGGGGTGGCCATGAGCCAAGAGTACCGCCGGGTACACCACATCTGCCACAATAACTTCATGTGGTAGCGTGGGCACCACACACCTCTTCAGCCACAACATCAGGAAGCCCGCCAACAGCGCCTGATCAGAAATAGGGGTCCGGGCTTGATGGTGAAAGCTCTCAAAGACCAAGTCAGGGTCGAAGCCGTCCTCGTTCGACTCCGTGGTGTAGAACTTGTCAGAAGCTGCGTCGATCCTGTCTTCAACTTCCCCACCAGAACTAGGAGCTAGTCGGATTACTGGGAGATCTTTATTGCTGACATTATTAAACAAATAATCAGCCCAGGATAGTTGCTTGACGCCTCCTGACCTCCAGGCAGTTGTCTGACCGCAGATGTAGAAATGGCACATCACCTCCCAGTAGGTCTCATACACTTGAGGAGATTCTTTTTCCAAAAGGCGCAGCTCCCTGGTGGTTGGGACAAATTCCTCGTAAGGAATATCCCCTGACGACAACCCGGAGACCTCATACAATTCGTGTAGGGCAAGGCCCATCTCTCCAACCGGAGTAAAGAATGTCCCCGTCCGAGGATTGTAGCGCTCCAGAATCCCAAAGAAGTTATGGGAACTCATCGGGACGCCCCACTGCACGGCCCTGACTGTTGGGTACAGCCCCACACGCTTCAGCGGCCCCTCAAGATTGGTAAGGACAAAACCCACCATCCTACCCCACCAATAATTCTCTGGAGAATGGACCCATCCATACGCACGGAAGTCGACAGGATAGTCACCCCCTGCTTCTATGAAGGAATTGAGGAAGGTGGTAGCAAGCTCCGGGATCTCTCCAATTGGGATTTCAGGCTTGGACGATGCAGGGAACAGTCCGACAACTGACCCGTCATGACTATCATGGCGGTCTACCTTTTGGAGGCCAAAGTCACCAAGGGCGATCTCAGGGATATACTGGGAAATGTCCCATTCCATCTTTCGGGGAACAGACATGTGTTGAAAGTAGGACATCGGGAACATCCTCTCCATGTCTGGAAGAAAGAATCTTCCGCCCTTTATCTCACGGAGCCATTTATAGGTCCCCTCAGACACACGACGGCCATCATCATAAATATGATCCCCAAAGAAGAAGGCAGGCTTCTCCAACCTGACACCGTCATCCGTTTTGAGCGCGGCATCGGTCATAAGTGCCCGGAAGGTTCTCCTGTTAACATTAGAGAGCCTGCGATCCAGCAACTGGTCAGCAGTCACGGGGACACTCATTCTTTGCACAAAGGTCAAGCCCCGGTCGGCACCACCCACGCGGCCGAAATGGTGCATCTTGGCAAGTGAACCTGAAACATGCGGCACTGCAAAAGAAAAAGACACTTGGTCAGATACCTTGCCAAAAATAAGGGAAGACGCTAAGTGTTCATAATTCAAAACGCAGCCGAGACATTGGACGCAGGAGTTATCATCCGCGTCCAGACCTGCGAACTTGCACCAAAACGCAGAAGAGATACTGGACGCAGGAATTTTTCGAATCCGCGTCCAGACCTGCAAAGCTGCTTATGAAAATTCGAAGTACTTGGACTCAAACGCCAGATTCTACAAAATCGGCGGTTGAAGACACAGAACACAAGGATCAAATCCGCGTTCTGCAAACCAAGACTTGTGAAATTTCAAAGTGCTTGGACTCGGACGCCAGCGCCTGATGGCACAAAACGCGGCACAGAACGCATGGATCAAATCCGCGTTCTACAAATCGCGTCCAGAGACCTTCACAATTAGAAATATTCTAAGTGAAGGACCCAGAGTGCAGAGTTCACCAGCGTCGGATCATCAGGCCCGCGCCCCGGTTATCATCTCAAGGACAGCGTCCGAGAATCAAACACGATCTTGTGTTAAAGGTCCTTAGGGTTCTATGAACATGTTTTAATGGCGGAACCCACACCGAAGGTGCATTTTTACCTCGGAAAACACCCTCCTGCGCAGAGGAAGCATCTCTCTCAGCCTCGGCGACGGTCGCCCTTGAGGTCGATGCAGTCGGTTTCGTCTTGGGAGCCATTGAAAATCAAGAAATCCGAGCGAGGAGATGAATAGTTGAACAAGAGAAGGAAGTTCTTTTTCTCAGAGAATGCGTTCGTTCGGAGAAGAAGATACATCTCTCTAACTGTTGCCTTTTATAGGCACAGAGATTCGCGAAGATACGCAGCGTTTGGCCCAATAAACGCTGCAGCGAATCGCTGCCTGACGCGTGGAGCCAAATCATTGTTTGAACAGGGAAGATCATGCGTCGCGACCCCGCCACAAGTCAGAAGTTGACACGTGGAGCAGTTCATTTAATGAACCGGGGATCCGCGCGCCAAAAGGCGAAATCTCGCCTTTTCCCCAGGCCAGCTGGCGGCGTAATCATGACATGGCACAGGCGCACGCCCCAAAGTACGCGGCTCTTCGGTGGACATGCCCCGTCAGCGTCAGCATAAATGCACCCAGAAAATCGCGTCTGCCTTATGAAGATCGGTCGCGTTCTCATCGCCAAAAGGTCGCGTCTCGCTAAGAAGTCGCGTCTTTAAAGCAGTCTCTGCTTTTTCAAAAAGGAACCTGCGTCCAGTCTCCTGCTTCTGCAAAGTCAGTTCAACAGTACACTGACGCAAACAGACAACCAACCACTCCCAGTCAAAAGCGCACCCGTGACAGACTAAAAGCAATCGGGGAGGTCTAGACTGTGTATCTAGACACTCAAACACGATCAACTCTGACGGCTTCAAAGAGTTCAACAGTACACTCACGAAGACCAATTCCAGATAAGATCAAACCCGAAGCATCAACAGTCCAGTCATAAAACGCGAACACGGCTAAAGATCCAAAGTATTCCGAAATCCGTCCCATTCAACTGCGGAATATCAGAAACTTTGGAGGGGGTTCTGTAGGCTGTCTAAAAATGACTAACAGACCAGCCATTAAGGAAGCAGAGTCTCAAGCTCTAGACGCGAGAAATCGATGCTCGCGTCTCAGCATTAAGACGCGTTGGCTCTACACCCGCGTCACAACGTTCAGACGCGTCGGCCCGAAGCCCGCGTCTCAGCATCAAGGCGCGTCGGCCCGAAGCCCGCGTCTCAGCATCCAGGCGCATCGGCCCGACGCCCTCGCCTCAGCATCCAGACGTGAAGGCCCGAAGCCCGCGTCTCAAACCTCAAGGCGCGTTTGGCTCGACGCCCGCGTCTCAAACTTCAAGGCGCGTTCGGCCCAACGCCCGCGTCTCAGTTGCAACTGCCCTGATTGCGGGGCCAGTCACCGCGCATGTAGCGGGTAGTGGCCCCTCATTCGGGAGCGTTTTCAGGAGGCACCTTCACCCCCTGAGATCCCTATAAATAGCCTTGTTTGCTATGAAGAGAGGATCGGAGTTTTTGGGGGAGAGGGGAGAGAACCTTGAGAAGATCGAAGCTTGGGCAGAAGATTGGAGTTTTGAAGAGAGAGAGCTTTGAGATAAGCATCATCAAAATCGATCGAATCCAGGCAGGAGGATCATCAAGAGAGAAGCACGACTCTTCAGCGAGCTTACTGAGTACAAGCCGCTCTTCGCCTACCTCCTCTTTGAGAGTTTTGGTAGACGGAGCTGAGTTACTCTTTCTACCGATCGAAGGGAAGACCCCCGACGGTCTAGGACGGTCATCTGGTCAACGGAGAACAAGATTCACTCTCCATCGCCACACGAAGAACCCAGCTTTAAACAAAGGGAAGATTCAGACATCCTCCCTCCCTTGTAACTGGAAAAGAGGGAAGAGTAGTTCTTTTGGTTGTAATCGTTTCGCTTGAATCAAGGAAATCTTTTACAGCTAAAACCACTTTCTCCGACCACCAAACTTTCCGGCCCCTACAGTCATGGGCGATGATCATCCATGCATCATGGAGGGTGTAGGCACAATTCCTATCAGGATGTTCGACGGGATGGTAAGGGAGCTGAAGGAAGTGAGATATGTCCCTCAGCTGAAGAGGAACTTGATCTCAGTGGGTGCTTTGGAATCATTAGGGCTCGGAGTGTCTATTAAAGAAGGTGTTCTTAAAATGACGAAGGGCTCAATGGTGGTGTTGAAGGCCAACCGCAGGAATAATTTGTATTACTTGAAGGGTAGTACAGTGACAGGGCAGGTGGCAGCTTCGACCAGTCAGAAGGAAGATCTAACCCGGCTATGGCACATGAGGCTGGGACATGCAGGGGAGAAATCTATGCAAGCTCTTGTGAGGAAAGGGCTACTGAAGGGTGCAGAGACCTGCAAACTGGATCTGTGTGAACATTGCATCATAGGCAAGAAGACAAAGGTGAAGTTTGAAACAGCTTCACACTGCACCGAAGGCATTCTTGATTATGTGCACACAGATGTATGGGGACCCACAAAGACTGCATCAATAGGGGGAACCCACTACTTTTGTGTCGTTTATCGATGATTATTCTAGGCGGTGCTGGGTGTACACCATGCGACACAAGAATGAAGTCCTAGAATTGTTTGTGAAGTGGAAGGTTAATCAGGAAAGGAGTACAGGAAGAAAAGTCAAGGTCCTTCGTTCTGACAACGGAGGAGAGTACAAGTCAGACCCTTTCCAGAAGCTATGTCTTGATGAGGGCATAGAGAGGCACTTCACAGTAAGGGAAACTCCGCAACAGAATGGGGTGGCTGAAAGAATGAACCGAACTTTGCTAGAGAAGGTTCGGTGCATATTGTCAAATGCAGGATTACCAAAGAAGTTCTGGGCTGAAGCTTTGGGTATGCATGCCATCTCGTCAATAGGTTGCCGTCGTCTGCAATAGGGGGAAAGACCCCCTTGAAGCTTGGTCTGGTAAAGCTGCAGGAGATTATGATGTGCTCAGGATATTTGGATGTCCAGCCTACTATCACGTAAAAGAAGACAATTGGATCCGAGAGCGAAGAAAGGTGTGTTTGTTGGCTTCAAGAAAGGAACCAAGGGTTCAAGATCTGGGACCAACAGGACAACAAATTCATAATCAGCAGAGATGTCACTTTTGATGAGGCCTCTATGATGAAGCCTACAGTCTCTCAGCAGGTGGAGACTAAGAAGACCAAGGAGCTATTGCAGCAGGTGGAGAGTGATGCAGATCCACCATCTCTAGAAGACTCAGTATCTGTGAGGATCATTCCTGAGGTGACACAGGGAGGTGATCAAGTTGCAGAAGAAGATGCTGAGGTTGTTGAAGAGGATCAGGAACAGGTTATGGATACAGTTCCAGATCCCACTGCAGTTGGAAGACCAAGGAGGAATACTAGGAGACCTGGCTGGCTCACTACAGACATGGTAATTGCACATGCACTTCCAGTTGTTGAAGAAGCCATTCCATCTACTTTCAGGGAAGCTGAAATCAGTTCAGAAGCGGAGTTATGGAAAGGGGCCATGAATGAAGAGATGCAGTCTCTTTATAAGAACAACACATGGGAACTGACCAAGTTGCCCAAGGGGAAGAGAGCCATAGGGTGTAAGTGGGTATTTGCTAAGAAGCAGGGATCACTCCAAGAAGACAAAGTGCGCTACAAGGCAAGGCTGGTGGCTAAAGGCTACGCACAGAGAGAAGGGATCGACTACAACGAGGTGTTCTCCCCAGTTGTAAAACACTCGTCTATTCGGATCCTATTGGCCTTGGTGGCACAGAACGAGTTGGACCTTGACCAACTTGATGTGAAGACTGCCTTTCTCCACGGCGATCTTGAGGAGGAGATCTACATGACTCAGCCCACAGGTTACAAAACTGCAGGGAAAGAGGAGTTGGTATGCAAGCTGAAGAAATCACTGTACGGTTTGAAGCAGTCTCCAAGACAATGGTACAAGCGATTTGACAGCTTCATCAGGAAGAAGAAGTACACAAGAAGCCATTATGATCCATGTGTGTACTACAACAAGTTACCATCTGGTGAGTATGTCTATCTACTACTTTACGTAGATGATATGCTAATTGCTTCTAGGTCAAGATCTGAAATTGATTCTCTGAAGAAGACTTTATCGTCTGAGTTCGAGATGAAGGACCTGGGGGAAGCAAGGAAAGTATTGGGTATGGAGATCACAAGGGACAGAGAAGCTGGCAGGATTAGCTTGACTCAGAAGGGCTATCTGGAGAAGGTACTGCAGAGATTTAATATCGGGAAAGATACAAAGACTGTAAGTACACCAATGGCGCCGCACTTCAAGTTGTCAGCGAAGATGTCTCCAAGGAGTGTTCAGGAGCGTGAGCATATGACTCATGTACCATATGCCAATGCAGTGGGAAGCTTGATGTATGCAATGGTGTGTATAAGGCCGGATCTATCACAGGCAGTTTCCATGGTCAGCAGATATATGCATGATCCAGGTCAGGGTCATTGGGAAGCAGTGAAGTGAATCCTGAGGTACATCAAGGGTACTGTTGATGTAGGCCTCGTGTTTGAGAAGGACAACACTGGGAAGCAAGAATGCATAGGGTACGTGGATTCGGACTATGCAGGTGATCTTGACAAACGCCGGTCGACGACGGGGTATGTATTCACATTCTCGCAGGCACCGGTGAGTTGGCGCTCCACACTTCAGTCCACAGTCGCATTGTCGACTACAGAGGCAGAGTATATGGCCTTGACCGAGGCCATGAAGGAGGCGATTTGGCTTCAGGGATTGCTAGATGACTTGGGAGTGGAACAGGAGATCTTGAAGATACACTGTGACAGTATGAGTGCCATTTATTTGGCAAGGAACCAAGTCTACCACGCAAGGACGAAGCACATAGATGTCAGGTATCACTTTGTTCGGGAGATTCTGGAGGAAGATGACATCAATTTATTGAAGATTCATACTTCGGAGAATCCGGCCGATATGCTTACAAAGGTGGTGTCGGGAGTAAAGTTTGCACACTGCAAAGATTTGCTCCAGATTCTTCAGGTGAAGTGAGCTTGTTGAAGCTCATTTGGATGAACTACGGATGGCTTGATCCCTTGGGCAAGGGGTACGTAGGCAACCAGATTGGTGCAGCCGCTTTCGAGTCGGTGTTCGGCTCAGATTTAACAATCTTCACCGAGGTGGAGAATTGTTGGAGGAGAGAGTACAGTAGAGGAAGTGAAGTCATGCCAGGTGCTGTTGAAGACTGCCAAGGAGTCTACGACGAAAGGCGACGGAACAGCAGGCAGGAAAAAGAAGAAGCAGCAGAAAAGACAGAGGTCGGTCGACTGGACCGGTCGACCGACGTGCACGAAGTGCACAGGTTTGCTCCCAGGTTGCTTCGGTCGACCGGACCGGTCGACCGAAGAGGGTCTTGGTTGCTTCGGTCGACCGGACCGGTCGACCGAAGAAGGTCTCTGTAAGCAACCCGACTTTCTGTTTGTTTCGGTCGACTGGATCGGTCGACCGTTAGAGAGAGTCGGTCGACCGGCCGGTCGACCGACAGTCGGGTTTTGGGCGAAATCTGTTGTTTCGGGAAGTTATGTATTTAAGCCCTGGTTGTAATTTTCTAGGGTTGAGTGCTTAGAAAAAGTATAGCTGCGACTCTCTTGTGTTGATAGAGATCCAGAGCTATTGTAATCCATCTTCCATAAAGAAAACTCTCTCCGTGAATTGCCCCGAGGACGTAGGCAGGTTGGCCGAACCTCGTTAGATCTGGTTTTTGCGATTGACTGTTCTTCTAGTTTGTTTTTCCATTGTTCTTGGTGATTGAGATCAGGTTGGATCTTCTAAGGGTTGTTGTCTCCGAGCACAACATGTCCCTCCCTTTTAAATATAGACATATATAAATTTGATGCTTTGTGAACTAATTGAGTTTTTTCTTTTATATTCTTTTCTCTTTAATTTGTTTTATAAATGAAGGTTCCATATGAAGTCTTTTCTTTTCTTTTTATTTTGTATTTTTTTAATAAGCAAAAGTTGTAACTTCTCCTGTCTTTTAGATGAATATTTAATTGAGATTTTATTTTTAGAAAATATAAAATCGGTGTCATTATCATAAAGATTCCTCTCTTGTTAGAGAACTAGAGCTATGCTTTGAATACTTGGCATCCTTACAAATACAACCTTACAATCACTCCTCAAAAACTTAGGGCGTGTTTGGTTCGCCACAAAACGTCGCAAAACGCAAGTCGTAAAATTTCTTTTCCATTTTCCGTTGTTTGTTTCACTGAAAAACAAGCTGCAAAATGCAACTCTTCTTTTCCCATTTGCAGTTGCTACAGTTAAATTTGTGGTCATGTAAATATCACTTTTACACTCATATTTTCCCACTTGCAGTTGCTACAGTTAATTTTGTGGTCATGTAACTCTTAATTGTAGTACACTTATAGTTCAAAACAGTTACTTGATAATCAATATATAATTTAATATTATTAAATATTTAATATTTTAAATAGTGTTCAATTTCTTATTTAATTATTTAATTATTTTATATTTTTAATCTTTAATTTTTTTATTGTTTTTAATAATGTTTTAATATTTAATATTTTACTATTTTAATTTAATATTTTATTTAATACTTTATTATTTTATTAATACTTATTCCATTTTTTATTATTTTATTTAGAGTTAATATTTTATTAATATAACAATATTATACTTTAATATAAAATTATTATATATTTAATTACTTATTTTTAATATAAAAAATTACTTTATTAATATCATAATATATTTTATTATTATATTAATATTTTATTATGTTAATATTGTAATAATAATTCAGTATAATAATACTATAATGATAATTTACTATTAAATTATAATTATATTTTACTTTGTTGATTTTATATTTCTATAATATTACAATAACATTATAATAAAATTTATATTATAATAATTTTCAAGTATTTTTAATATTATAATATTATAACTATATTTTATTATTTTTGTAAGATTTTTTAATATTATAATAAAATTTATATTATAATAATTTTTAAGTATTTTAATATTATAATATTATAACTATATTTTATTATTTTTTAAGATTTTTTAATATTTATATTTTATTAGTATTCTTAAAATTTTATTAATGTTCTTTAGATTTTCTTAAAATTTTATATTATTTATTTAGTTAATATTTTAGTAATATTTTACTATTTATACTAATATTTTATTAATATTATTGTTATAAATAAAATATTAAGATCATTAATTCTTTTATCTCAAATTAATTAATATAATTTAATCTGCAATAGTAGATTTAATTTAATAGTATTTATAATATTTAAATCACTGCTACAGTTAATTTTTGTGGTCAACTTTTCCACTTACACTTTTACATTACCAACCAAACACCGTAAAACACAATATACTTTACCATTTACACTTTCACTTTATCAACCAAACACCGTAAAATACAATATACTTTTTCATTTACACTTCACTTTATCAACCAAACACCGTAAAACACAATATATTTTCTCTGCTACAGTTCACTTTTTCCATTCTCATTTTACGACTTACGACTTGCGACGTTTTGCAACGAAACAAACAGGCCCTTAAAATAGAGAAAGTTAAATTTGTTTAATATTCAGGTGCCTTTTGGTAAAGGGTTAAAGACAGGTTAAAAGAGTTCTATTCCTTTCTTAACCTACCAAGCACAAAAATTTGAAACACAAGTTAAAACTCTTAATTAATGAGTCTCATAGTAAGTATCAAAATTTGAGTTGGAACACATGAATTTTAATTAAGAGATAATATGATCATTTGTCCTCTTACAAAATTGTGCAAGTTTTTCTTCCCCCAAAATAAAGTCTTAATAAAGGCTTCGCTTCCTCTTACTAGGGGTGAGCAGAGTTCGGTTATAACCGAAATAACCGACCAAAAACCGAAACCCGAACCCGAACCGAACCGAACCGCTCTAATTCGGTCGGTTTCGGTTTTGTGTTCCAAAACCCGAATAGGCCGAACCGAACCGAATTTCTCACCCTATATACTCAAATTCAATTTAGTGAATCATATAGTTCATAATAAAAACTGGTGGAAGCTTATCTCATTAGTTTTTGTAATATCATCTTTTCTATGTTGAATATGTGAAAGCAATATTAAGTACACCATCACAATTGAGAATAATATTTATATTAATATAGTTCTTTTTTTCATTCTTATCATTAAAAATTAGTAATAATTATATGAGTTTTGATATAAGAGCTCAAATACGATGTAAAAGTTTTAGAATATGAAATTTTCAATTCACATTAAGCTTAGAATCTTTTTCGTATTTCTAATTTGGGTAATAGATATTTGAGATTATAATATTAAAGGATGATAACATAATGGTGATTAAAAAATGTAAGAAATGATGGCAATATATTGACCTAACCGAAAAAACCGAAAACCGAACCGAACTGAGTTGATTCGGTTCGGTTCGGTTACTAAGTCTAATCGGTTCGGTTCGGTTTTGTAAAAATTAGCAAAAACCGAACCGAACCGACCGATACTCACCCCTACCTCTTACTCTCTCTAAAGAATGTTCTGAACTCTAATATAAACTTGGGTTACTCCTATATATGTGTGTGTGTATATACATATGTCTATATACACACATACACATCAAATCTTCCGTATTTCTAAAATTATCCCTCTAATTCTTTAATTTGATCAAAATTACTGTAATGCCCCGATCCCCCGGGTTTAGGGACGTTATGACGACGTGCATACGCAGACAAAAAAACCCTTACGTATATACGCTAAGTCTCAGTACAGGAAATAGCCTCCATATATACAAGAATTTCAGCATTAAATACGTACAAGAATACCTGCAGAAAGGGGTCAGTGATCATGAGAGATATAGAAATATGGATAAATAAGAAAATAAAAGCTAAATAATAAAGATACCTATAGAATAGTATCGATGACGAGTCTCCTATATGAATCCAATGAAATATCTGACAATGACTGCCGGCGGCGGATCTCCCTCGCCGCCAGCCAGCACCGGCCACAGCGTGCAGCAGCGAGCGCTACTGCCGATGCCATTGTTTTGTTCTATCGGGTTCGGGTATAAACCCGAACCCAATAACCTTATTTGGTTGGATTTTGGATATAAACCCAAACCCGATAACAACCCAATGATAGATGGGTTTGGGTTTTGGATCCAAACTTGACCCAATACCAGCCCAAACCTGCTTCTAAACCCAATAAAGGTAAAACTACAGAAAATCCTCTGATAATTTATACTATTTGCAATTGAGATATTTTTATTACATATTTAACCCATTTTTATTACTTTTAGTGTTTGGGCAGTATCTGGAGCATCCAGAGTCCGATTTGGATGATCCTGTAACCGTTGCGATCGTGGGAAAGAGAGTTACCTTCCCATGACCAGTTTGTCAGTGATTTTCTTTCATAAATTATATTTTATTGTGTTTAATGAACTTGGTTGACTTCTTCACTTAATAAATCTTGATTATCGGTCAATCATTATAATTATTGTTTAATAAAATATAATTGTTGGTAAATCCCCGTAATTAAAACAAACACGATTGTTCTTTAACTATACAAGAGAACATAATTATACTCTGTATTAATAATATAGTAATCGTTAATATAATTAGGAATATTTGACACTTGAGTAGATGTTATAGCCACCCTTACCTGGATTACACCGGACACTGTTGTTCACATATTGTGGACTCACTTTACAAGAACACACAGTTAATTGCAAATTCATGTACACCTATTACACAGAGACTTTGTTAGATTAAATATTAGTGTTCATACACTCGAAATACCGTGACTTGGATATCCTGTCACACGGGACACTGCTATCCCATGTACATTTATCACCGTTATACGAATACTATTACACGTAACACTATTATTACTTATTTATGTCCCACTGATATATATAGATACACCAATTCACTGGATACCGTCATTTCATATATTGGTATCATAGTTGCATGGATGCTCGGTACAACCGTTATATCATGTTCACACATCACTGTTACATATATTCACCGGTATACATGCATTGATTGTTTCTATATTCTGGTCATATGAATCACCGTTCATATTAAATGTATTATTGTTTCATGTATATTCCTGCATTCCCGTTACATGATTATTTCCCGTTAATGCTATCGATATTCCCGTTACTGGATACGAGAGCTGTTGATATGCGATGTGTGGCATTTCACATCTATTGTTTCCCGTTTCCCGTTATCTTGTTTTATGCTATAAACAAAGCTCGTGTCCTATTATTGTGTTACATGTATCATGTACTGTACTTATTCTTGATACACCGTGTACTTTAACTATAATAAATATAACTTGAGAATGGGAGAGACTTGACGGTTGACTAGGTCTTGTCGGGTGGATGTCTGGATCCATTGTTAGTCCCACTGCAGGGGACATGGTAATACTTGCTATCTTCCTGTTTTCTGTTTCCCGTTACTTGTTTCACCCTAGCGGGTTAGTTTTGGTCTCAGCAGTCAGGGAGTCTTGGTAAGGCCGTGATCCCGGTATGCACGGGATACACCCACCCGACCGGAGCTCCTTGACCCTTGGGTTTCCAATTAATATAATAAAACAGCATAAACAATAGTGACGACAGGAACTCTTGTTATTTTGTCACTTTCTTGTTTGGATACTGACACTTGTATGCCATGTCCGAATGGGTTCGACTGGAGTGCGGGCTCCAGTATGAACTGCCAGTGGTATGGGACACTGGAAGAGATTGATTAAAATACCAGGTGGTACTGATTGTTATTATTGTATAAATAACATGACTTGACTGATGCATATATATTATTGTTCACTTTTACTTATTACTATTCCTGATATTTTCCCGTTATTATGTCACCTGTATAACATGTTTCACTTCGATACTTGTTACACTTCATGTGGTTACACACAATTCGTGCACACGTATACCCTACATTGCATGTCTTTTTTGTTCCTGTATATTCTATAGATACTGTTACCATATACTCATATTGCTATAGAATGGTTGCATACTTCATCTACATATTCATATGCATCTCGTCACCAATATTTATTATATAAAACTGGAGATTACTGTAGACATGACCGAAACATAACATGCCAGTTGCTGATGTTATTAAATTATGACATTTTATGTTTCTACTGATTATTAATGTAACGGCCCCGGCTCTAATAAACAAGATTAGGCCTACAACACCATTTATCTCCAATATTCTTAAAATAAGAAAATTTTGGCAGCATCATCCTTAATATTTCCTTTATTTCTTACTTACAATAACCAAGACTTCGGCTCAAAGGCCTACTTATTTCACCAATAATTTCGGCACACCCGGCCTACTTATCATGTCACATACACCAAACCTTAACCACAAACATATATCATAACTTGATTTCCTCCATTGCAAGCATAATCTTTTCATCAACAATACAAGAGTTACTTCCCAACAATAGTATTCCCACACATGGTCATCATTCCAAGTTCAAGAACATACATATCCAATGATTCACAATCCAGAGCATTATATTACATACAAGACCAAGATCTCGAATACTATAAAGACCAAATGTAATTCGAGTACAGCCTAACATGTTTTCCATAAAGACTTCAATAGAGTCCATACATACACATTTAAGATAACAAGACAAAATCAAAATGATACCACAACATATAATGCCATCCTTAACTTAACCTTTCCATTATAGAGGTCCCTTACCCTTATCCAAACCTGAAAAGATGGGAAGAAAAATAAAATGAGCTCGACAGCTCAATGAGTAAACCATGACATAGGGTATTGATATAATAATTTCATAAGATAAACAGTTTAGGAGAGGTAAATTACAATAAGTCCCATAAACAACAATTTGTTGAAGCTACCTTACTTGTTCCAAGTTCCATACATATGTGGTCTACATAACTCCACTATCATAAGTTGCATTTAACTATATTATGATACAAAGATATATTGTATGAGTATATATGAAATTTTCGTGGATGAGTCCACTCACATCAACTCGGCTCGTTATATACATAAGGTGACATTCTAGTATAACACAAGCATTATCAACCATGAATGCAACTTAACAGTTCATTTTCACATGCCATTTAATCTAAATGAAAATCCCCCGTCTTCCACCTCCTACCGGCTCCCGCACGGCCCCTTCCTCCTTTTATATAATTCATATAAAACATATAAGTTTCCCCGTCTTCCCCCCTCCTACCGGCTCCCGCTCGGCCCCTTCCTCCTTATATATATATATATATATATATATATATATATATATATATATATATATGCCAAATCCCCGTCTTCCCCCCTCCTACCGGCTCCTGCACGGCCCCTTCCTCCTTATCACAAATGCATCATGCAAGGGTAATATATAATATGCATAACAAGCAATTGAAATCAACTTACGCGTCATGTCCAAAATGATGTGCAACAATTAAAGAAAGGAGACATGTGTTTGGGGTTTACCCAATCTCATATGAACATCATAGTCACGCCACATACACCCCGCATGAATATATGCATTATTCCCAAAACTTGCTAGTACTTAACACAATGTTGTATTGTAAAGAGGGGTATTTCCCCCCCCCCCCCCCCGTGCACTTTAGTGAACAAGAAATATGATTCAAGTTAATTGATCGACTCTTATGGAGTGCTATTAGTGCAAATCTTCGACCTCACATAATGCACCACCCTATTTCTATTTATGAAGAGCCAAGATTAGCCTATACACATAATAATTTGATCATCATGATATTGACTAGGAAAAACAGCGAATTAATGTACTAAATTGGTTCACTTAGGCGTAATTAGTACGCTAGAACATATCTTCTACACATGCATTTCACATCCATTTAATCTAGGGATACAACTACTATGCAATACTCATTAGATCTCCTTTAACACAAGAATAATTATCAAAACAGCGAATTAAATATGCTAAGTCTCCTCATTTAAGTTTAATTAGTGAGCTAAAATATGTATATACCTATTCATCTCATTACAACATGATATAGGGGCATAATAATTAGGTAATACCCCTTAGTTTCCATCTAGTGTAAGGATGTCACAAAAACAGTAAATACTACACAAAAACAGTAATTACTACCCTTGTGGGTCACCTACACAAATGTAAAATTCTGATTTTTCAACTCTTGATAGAAAGACATAACCCTAATAGTTAGGTTTACTCACAATGCTTCAAAGCTCTGAAACAGAGAGTTGGACGACGAGAGAATGCTGCTTGAATGTGCTAGAACTCTTTCCCGACTCGCCAAGGATCTCCCCCTCCAAGATCAGGTCCCCCCTCCTCAGACTTGCCGCGGAAACCTTTCCTTTGCCGCGGTTCTGCGGCAAAGTAACAGCGTCCCGCGTGCTGCTGCGGCTCTGCTTGCTGCGCGCTTGTGTCACTGTCTTCCCTCTCGTGGATTCTTACTTCAGAGTTTAGAAAAGTAGGAATTCGGCTAGAGAGGGTATTCTAGTTTCTAACCTTCAATTTCTAGAGAGGAGATGAAATGGAGGATTTAGGACTTCAATTTCTTCACAAATGAGAGGGAAAATTTCAGGATTAGGGAGAAGAAAATCTGCAGAATTTGGGTGAGGAAGATGAAGAGGCAAGCTTGGTAGTCAACCCTTGGGGTTGCAAGTAACTAGGTGGGGTTCTCTCATGTTGCCACTTGGCCAAGACCCCCCCTACATGATGCCACTTGGGCTCCCACATCCCAAAGAGATCTTAGCCTTTAATCTCCCCTCCTTGCATGCACACCTACCCCTAATAACCTACTTAGGTTAAGCTAGGTTAGTTAAGGGAGGAAAAGGGAGGGTTAGGTTGACATTATCTTTAACCATTTCTAGGTTATTAATTTGCCCAAAACACATGCATATAAGTCTTCATGCAAATCATTTTTTTTGTCACCACAATTCAATAGTTAATAAAAAAAACTTTAAAAAGGGAAGTGGGTCTATCAATTAAGTGCAATTTGTTGACCTAGAAATATGGAGGGTGACTACTTCTATATAATGCCTTAAACAAAATTCTTAATATTTAAGGTGAGGAGAAATTAGGTAAAATAAAATTTTGGTTGTTACAATTAAATTCCTATTATATGGTATCACTGATACATAAACATGTATTATATATTATTATCGTGCATGTATTACTATAGTACGTATTACTGCCTCCTTCATTTTATCACTCATTAGATCGTTTTTTGACGACCCTAGGTTTGCGTGCTCAGATTGAAAATTCGAGATATCATAATTACCTACCATTTTAACCGTTTTAAATTATTTTTTTACCCTCAATTTTTTAAATCAAATTTACCCTCTAATGTTATCCTTTCTCTCTCTTCCTGCATCTTCTCTCCCTTCATCCTCTACATCTCTCTCTCTAATAGATTATGTTCAATTAAAATCGCTAGAGGTCATTCCCCTCACCCCTAAAGCAAAGACCTCTCTTCTCCCTCCTCCGGAGACCTCTCCTCCTCCCTCCTCCTGCGAGCTCGAGTCCCCCCCGAGCGCGAGTGCCGCCTGAGCGAGCTCGACTTATATGGAGTCGATTAATTTGATCAATTAGATTTAATTTAAGTTTAATTAAAATTTAATTTGAATTTAATTAGAATGACATTAACTGAAGGAGGGGTATTAAAGGAATTTCACAAAAAATTAACAGAATATTTCCTTTTTGATGCTTTTTAACTATTAGTAAGAGTAATTTTGATCAAATTAAAAATTAGGGGATAATTTTAAAAATATGAAGATTTGAGGGATTATTCCAGAAATAAGAAAAATTTGAGAGGTACATATAGGAATAATTATGCTTTTGAAAAGAAAAATTAATTTTGTAAATTAATAAAATGAACATATGGCCAATAGCATGCGGCCCGTATCACACGTGGATAAGCCCCAAGAATTATTCAGAGCTAATAACGCGTCGCTAAAGCAAGTAAAGCAAAATTTGGGATGATTAAATAGCTATATAATGCGAAAAATTAGTCAGGTATTTACACGTGATAAGCATGTGATTATACATTAAACTTAGATGATTAACTTAACTTGGACGGCTGAAGTGACAATTTAACTAATCAAAATGCCCTCACCTAGGTGATTGTATAATCGATCTCGAAAAATATATAAATAAAGAAGAAGAAAAAAAAAAAACAGAACATAAAATAAAAAACAAAACAGAATAATAAATTTTGCATCACACCGAGATGATCAGATCCACTCACTAACATCTTGGAAATATCCGTGCACAAAGGACAGCGAGATGACTCCATACATTCTTAAAAATGCAGATTGGATACTTCATAGATTCATACAAGATTAACGAGTCCAATTAAAATCATTTATTTTAATTTAGAAATTGGATGTCCGATAATATCACAAATAAGTGATTTTATTTGGACTTTTTAAGAAGTAATTCATGATTCAAACATGAAAATATGAAAATCTTCTAAAATTATAATTTTGATAATAGAATTTTCATGATTATCTTATCTAGTGCATGGTGGTTTTCTATTTTAACATGATAACTCTTCAAATCAATATTTATATTATTTAAAATTTGATCCTATAACTTGTAAATATATAAAGCAATAAAAATCTGTTTTCCCCCCTAAAAGTATCTAAACACAATCTTAAAATCCTGATTCATGTGACTGTCAAATTTATAAAGCAATAAAAGTATGATATTATTAACTAAAATGTCCAAACGCAACCTAAACGAAGCTAGCAAGTTGTAAAGTTTAGCGCGTGAATCTCGGCTCATTGGTAAAAAGATGAGAGCACGGGGAGTTCTAAGTTCAAGTCTCGGTTACCGTTTGTATACCAAAAAATAAATTGTAAAATTAAAGGAAAAATTCAAGGCGTTTATCCGTAAAAAAATCTACATGAGATATTTATGGTAATAAATAATAACATAGTCAGAAAAAAATAAATAAATAAATTACATGCACTGCTTCAGTGCTTCCCATCCCTATTGCCATTTTTGGTGCGTGGTCCAGAGACTTCAGACGCCACGTTGCAGATCTTGGATCCACAACGTCGGCCCAAATGCAGCCTACATAGAGAATGGGCCGGATCCTAGTGTATCCGTAGCCTACACGGTTTTCAACCTAGTCGGTGGGACCGTGCGAGGCCAACCGAAATATCGCTATCTTGCGGTTTCATCCGAATATATCGGGATTTTGTAGCGCATCTCAAATATCATTTTGGGCAATTTAGCTCGTGTTCGTCGGGTTGGGTTCATGTGTGTGACCCACACATATTTACAATAAGAGTGTCAATTATTTGTTGACACGTGATTTGAAACTCTAATAATCTCTTATAATATGTATATGAGGTCCATATATATAATATATTATAAGATGAGTAATATACATATCAATACGTAATGATTCTCTTATTGTATGTGTGTGACTCACGAACACCAACTGAACCTGTGCTCGCCTCTTCTCTCAGCTCCTGGCTCATTCCCCGCCCCCAAAAGATAATGGCATCATCGTCCTCAATTTCTCAATCTCTCTCGACCGATCCAATCCAAAACCCCTTTATAAACCCCAAAATGAAGATAAAGCCCCACAAGGTCTCTCTCCAATGGCAAACGAAGACCTCTTCTAGGGCTTCGATCCGTGGCGGCGACGTTAAAGCTCACGACTTGAACCGGATCTTTAACGGGTCCGCGCCCGAGACCTCCTCCAAGGACTCGCAAATACCCAGTAAGTCTTCGGGGGAAAAAAGTTAGTTTTTTTTTTTTAACGCTCGTTTGTCTCCGCTCGCCATTTTTTTTGTTTATTTATTTATTTGTTTGTTTTGTTTTTTAAGGGCCTTTGACGAATTCGGATTTGTCCAACTCGGGTAGCGGATCTCGGCTCAGAGTTGCTTACCAGGTATCGAGTTTTAAACAATTCTGATTGTTTTCTTGATTTAGGTATTGCTAATTAATTTTTGTTGATTTACATTTTTTCCCGTAAATTTGGGAAATTTTAGGGTCTTCCTGGTGCTTACAGTGAATCAGCGGCAGCAAAGGCCTACCCGAATTGCGAGGCGGTTCCGTGTGAGCAATTTGACACTGCGTTTGATGTTAGTCTGGTGTTTATTTGCATATTTAGCATATAAAGAATTGATTGAATAAATGACATCAAAATCTGAATTTAGTTGTGATTACATGTATTATATTATTTTATTTTTATGCCCTTATAATGTAAATCATGCACATTATTTTCTGTACTCAAGTTCATAATAATTGTTATCATACATATTATCTCAAAAAAAAAAAAAATATCATATATAAAAGGTAACCATCTACTTCCACAATTATCGTCATAAAGTATTATGCAAACATTCATATGCTTAGTGCGTACTCTGGGCTATATATTTTTTGTTTTTCTTTCATAGAAGTGACGCTATATTTTCTATGGTTCTTGATCAGGTTCCTATGCTTGTGTAATTGGCCAAACACTCCTATCCGTAGCAGAATTTGAGTTACAAGTTCCAACATAAAAGTGTTCATAGTCATCTTAGTTACCAATAGATCCTTAACCTCTTCGACTGCTTTCCTCTCTATTTTGTTGTCAGTGAAAAAATAACTCTCTAACTCATCCCATCTTAAAGAATCTGATAATGACCTTTTGTTCTCTAGAATTATTGCCAATATATGATCTAGTGAAGTTAAGACAACTTCAGTGCTAATTGAAGAGAAGTGACCTAGAAAAATCTAATTGAATCAGATCTCCAACTTGCATTTCTGATGTATACTTTATCTTCCTGATCATATGTGTTTTAAGGCTATGTGGAACAGTAAGTGACAATTAAATCTAATTGTATGGCATGCATAAATCTTGATTGAGAACTTACAAATATGGACATTCCAAAGTCTCATGTTCATGTTTCACACAGACGGTGGTGCCTTCACAACACATGTCTCACATATATTTGACGCTCCAAACTCTTCTTGGATTTTAAGAGCCAAAAAATGTGTGCACTTCAACCGTGTGGGTTAGAAAAACAAATCTAAAGATTGGGTGTTGGTCATCGGTGAGCCATGTATTGCTTAAACAAAAATAAAAAGGGCCCTTTGGAATAAGAGGGATCTACTTTAAACATGTTGTAGATATGTGAAGGGCTTCATAGAGTCATATTTTTGTGGTATTAGATTGGAATTAATGTTTTTGTTTGATTTAGTTACTTGGTTAGAAATTATGGATCTAAATATGAGGAATTTTTTTTTCTACTTTTGCCATGGTTCAAAGACTCGGCCGAGTCGGAGACGAGTCGGCCGAGTCGTATCCGTCTCGGCCCACTCCGAGACGAGTCCGAGTCACGAGTCGGTCGACTCAACTCAGAGGAGACTGACTAGGTCGAGAATCGGAATTGACTCGATCGATTCGGCATTATGATGATAATTTTGTGCCTCATCGCAATTCAATGTGGAAATAACTACATTAGCATGTATTTATGAATGTAGTTTGTTCAATTTACTATATTGTGCATGTATTTTGATATGCTTCTACTGACGACGCGTGTATTTATACTTTCGCTTTATGTTTAGTGTGATAGGTGATATATTTTGGACATGTGATACATGAATGTGGATGTTTACATTTTTTTTAAGATTTATCGTGATTTTTTCAGAATTTTTTAGCTTTCTATGTAGCGTTTTACGCGTATCGCCCGATATCGATCCGTCTCAGTGCCCGCCGAGTTGGCGGCCGAGACCGCGACTGTGAACCATGACTTCTGCTAAAACATCTTCTAGTCACCGTGTATTATGTATAGACATACACGCACACATGCAGTGTCATGTCACTGTCTCCATATCCTATTATTTTAGAATTTGTCTTGCCGTCCATGTCTTGTGTGTTTGTATGTTTTCTAGTTGAGAAACATCTATTCTGCAAGTTATGGCTAGGGTAGATTGAGTAGTTGCGAAAAATTATGAAGCATACGGGCTGTGTTTATGAATCTCTTGTTACAGGTTGCAATTGTAACTCAACCAACAAGATTGTATGCCTTACTGTATGGTGAGGATGCTATTTTTCTTCTCATTTTCTTTTTTACTTGCATTAAATTTTCTTCCTATGCTGAGTGCAGGCTGTTGAACGTTGGCTTGTTGATTGTGCAGTACTTCCAACTGAAAATTCATTAGGTGGGAGCATACACCACAATTATGACCTTTTACTTCGCCATAAGTTACATTGGTGAAGTGAAATATGCAGTACAACATTGCTTGCTAGCCAACCATGGTGTTAAATTAGAACATCTAAAAAGAGTTCTAAGTCATCCACAGGTAAAATTCAATCATATGTTTCAATTTCCCCCTTATTTTAGCTGAAAATGCTATTAGTCTTCATGCAATTGACTGTTTGTTAACCCCAAAACTTTCAAGCTCATACTCAGTGTGAACATACACTAACAAAGTTGGGAGTAGTTAGAGAAGCTGTAGATGATACAGCCGGTGCAGCACAGGTAAGATACTAAAATTACATGTTCTGTGATTTGGTTGGGCTCTTTTTGTTGGAAACAATCTGGATGCTCTGATACCAATTGTTGCGCCCTCACTACCAATCGTTGGGCGGTGTTGCAGAATCAACACAAGATCGACGAGCAACGAGAAAAAAATAGAAGGAAGAAGATATTCTGAGGTATAGAAAGCCAACACACAATATAACATGATTTTATCGATCAAACAGTTCGTGTGTACGTCCACGGGAAAAAGGGGAGAAACTTTATTAAACTTTAGGGGATTACAATAAGAATTACTTACACCTCTCTCTGAGAAAATTACAAGCCCTTTGACAACCGCTAAGAACGGCGAACCCTTGTGACTATGTTTTTCTCACGAATTTCTCACCTAGATGAATTACACCCTTTAAGAATTACAAATTCATTAGATTTCTTTGAAGGCTACCCTTAGGGGTTATTTATAAATCATAGAACTCTCTTAATCATAAACAAACTCCATAAATACGAACGGTCACCATCTTAGAATAAAGGAAATCTAAATCCAACTCGAACTGAAAACAGATTAGAAAAGAAAATTGTGAGACCCATCATTAGTCGATTAGGCCAGAGTATTAGTCGACTAATACCGTATATTAGTCGACTTGGCCCAAATACTGGTCAACTACTCTGACAAAATTCGAAAACCCCAACTCTCTGTTGGCCAATCTAGTCTACTATACAATGTATAAGTCGACTAATCCATATGATTAGACTATACCCAATATTAGTCGATTGATAACGTGCACAACTCCTTCTGCACATTCGTTCTTTGATCTCTGAAGTTTCATTTACCTTCACGACGTATTCCAGTCACAATCCCTAACAATCTCCAACTTGACTCGAATACGTCCAGGTCCGAGAATAGCCACCATGCTCCATGTGCTCGCATCCACGCATAATTGAACAAGTATTGACTTCATCTCCATCTCACTCCTTCTCTATAACCCTCTCATGAGGTTCACAACTTGATTAGGTCGAATAAGTTCAGGCTCAACCTGAACTTGATCACCCAACGATCTTCTTGATCCATACTTGATTTATGAGAATTTGCTCCACCATAGGAGTAACGATCTGAACTTTCTTGTTGGCGCCTAGTCTCAATCTCTCATCGGGGTACAATTGAACATCCGAACTCGAAACCATCGAAGTCTCCGATTGTTCCACAACCTCCGATTTTGAAGCTGAGGATAACTGCAATTCACTAATTGTAACCTTTGAATTTCGCAACATGTAAATCTAAAACTTCACATGGGTATCTTTGAAAACTTCCATAAGATCACCTTTAGAATTGAAACTGAACCCTCCTCCATGTAGGTTTTCAAGAAAGATGAGATTGTACCTTGATTCGGGAACATGACGAATGTCTTGAAGAGCAGTAATGCATCAGTCATGAGACCGAATCTGGATTGTTTATTCGCCAATCACCTTGCTCGCAGTAGAATTTTTCATAAAAACTTCTCCTTGAACCAAAGTGTATGAGGAGAACTTTTTCCTATTAAAACTGATATGCTATGAACATCTATAGTCAATTATTCATCTATTTTTGTTACCGACCGATTTGTCTGTAACAGATAGGACGTCACACTTATCTTCATCATCTCCAACCAGTCCACTGACATTAGCATCTTATTGATTCTTCTTTGGAGTCCATCAATCAGCTCTAATGTGTCCCTTCTTGTGACGCCAGTTGCACACCAAATTCTTGTGTTTTGAGTTACCCATGAAACTTTCATTATTACTCTTGTCTCTTGAAAAGTGAACTTGCCCGGAATAATCATGATGAGCCTCACCCGTCAACTGGGTGTCAATTTTCTCCTCGTTAAGCAGAGCTCTTTGACCTCATTGACCTTGATAGTTGACTTGCCTCCATATATGATAGCTTCCCTAAAGCTCTTATATGAAGAGCACAATAATAGAGGTGATTAATCCTCATCTTCTATTTAAACCTCTTATCTTATTTAAATTATCAATAATAGAAGAAAATTCTATAATGTGAGACTTGATAGGTGTACCTTCATGCATGCAGAGAAGAAAGCAATGTTTCAGAATCAACTGATTCGCCAACGACTTCAGATAGTGGTCCTGAAGTCGCTCTCACAAAGAGGATACTGTTTTCTCTATAGAAACTCTTCTAACACTTCGTCTATCAAGCAAATCTAAATAGCCGTCAAGGCTTTCTTATCCAACTCTTGCTTAATTTTTTCCTTCATATCGAGGTTTTTTTTCTCCCTCCTTGGTAGTGCTTTCTTCAACCTGCTCTGAGTCAAGATGGCGTTCATTCTAATCTGCCACCTGTTGAAATTGATGAAACCCTCGAACTTCTGAATATCGAATTTGATCGCAGACATCTTCACATTGACCTTGCTCTGATATCAATTATTAGAAACAATCTGTATGCTCTGATACTAATTGTTGTGACCCCATGACCAATCGCTGGGGCAGCGCAGCGGAATAATCACAGGATCGACGAGCAACAAGAAGAAAAGAGAAGAAAATATTCTGAAGTATAAAAAGTCAACGCACAATATAACGTGGTTCCACCGATCAAATAGATCATGTGTACATCCATGAGAGAAGGGGTAGAAACTTTATTAAACTTTTGGGGAGTATAATAAAGATTATAAGCCTTTTAACGGCGGCCAAGAGTCACGAATCCTTATAACTAAGCTTCTCTCACGAATTTCTCACCTAGATGAATTATACCCTTTAGGAATTACAAATTCATTGAATTTCTTTAAAGGCTATCCCCAAGGGGTTATTTATAGATCATAGAACTCTTCTAATTTTAAACAAACTCCATCAATACGGTCACCGCTTCAAAACAAAAAAACTCGAATCCAACTTGAACTGAAAATAAATCCAGAAAAAGAACTGCCAGACCCGCCATTAGTCAACTAGGCCAGGGTATTAGTCGACTAATACATGTTGACCAAATACTAGTCGACTACTCTGACAAAATTCGAGAATCCCAACTCTCTCTTGGCCATCCTAGTCGACTATACAATGTATAAGTCGATTAATCCATATAACTAATCGACTATACCCAATATTAATCGACTGATAATGTGCACAACTCCTTGTGCACGTCCGTTCTTTGATCTTTGAAGTTTCGTCTACCTTCACGATGTATTCCAATCACAACCCCTAACAATTTTGTAAGGACTTGGGGCACCATCCCAAAAGACTGGCCTTCTTGATAGAGTAGCCCAAATCCTTATATACCCAAGATCATCCCCTTGTCTAGCCAATGTGGGACTATTTGTTTGCACAAATCTTAACAATCCCCCCTCAAATAAAGATTGCGGGCATGCGCCTTCCATTGAGCCTGCGCCTCTTTGCGACTGGGGATCTTTCCACTCATAGCTAAGTTTGAGGTATGATTCTGATATCATTTGTAAGGACTTATGACACCATCCCAAAAGACCAGCCTTTTAGGTGGAGTAACCCAAATCTTTATATACCCAAGACCATCCCCTTGCCTAGCCAACGTGGGACTATTTGTTTGCACAAATCCTAACACCTTTATCTTCACAGAGTTGGAGGGGAAACATGTTAGCACCAATTAAAATCATAGCACTCAGATGTTCATCCACACAACTTATTAGCATTATCCATGTATTAAAGTCCTTACACGTACACCAAAAATTTGAAGTTGTGGTGACGGTTGAGTGTAATATATATATATATTTTATATATTCTAACACGACCCTGCAAGTTGAGCATCTTTTTTATGAGCTGAAACATAGACCACATAATGATATATTTTTTATCTGATTTTTAAAAGTGTCCTCAGTGAAAATCGAACTTAGGTTGCTCTGATACCATAATAAAGTCTCTACCATTACATCAGTACTTCGAAGAAGTGATGCGGATTGAGGGTGTATTTTTTTTTATTCGAACACCCTGTATTTATCATGTTCTCTCTGGTTGTTTTGCTTATGCGTGACAAAATTTTTACAATATAAGTCGATATTAGTTGCCTCCCATCCGCACGTTAATATATCTAAAACATGTGTTCTGTGTAGTTTGTTGCTTCCAACAAACTTCAAGATGCAGGGGCAGTTGCGAGTTCATTAGCCGCTGAGATTTATGATCTGGATATTCTTGCCCTGGATATTCAGGTATTTATTTAATTGTTACATGCTTGGTGGTAATAATTATGTGTCCTTACCTCAATATGACGATCCCTTCTTTCTTTAGGATGACTCTGATAATGTTACTCGATTCTTAATGTTGGCACGAGAACCCATTATTCCACGCATCGACAGACCTTTCAAGGTAAGCTTAGCTGCACAGTCAATTTTGCTTCCAAAGATAGTTGAAGGCATTTTCTGGGAACTGCAAACTGATCATTGCTTCTTTCTCAGACGAGCATAGTTTTCTCTTTAGAAGAAGGGCCTGGTGTGCTTTTCAAGGCACTTGCTGTTTTCGCTATGAGAGAAATCAATCTAACAAAGGTAGCTTTCAGTACCTTCTGCCACTATATTTGTTTTTTAAGCTTTCTAGTATTGGGCTATTGTTAAACATTTTTCTGTGACAGATTGAAAGTCATCCTTGGCGGAAAAAATCCTTGCGTATAACTGAGGATGGAATCAATGGGTCTTTAAAGTTATTCTCTAACCATTTTGTATTATCACACTTCTTAATGTTTAGTATTACGATATCCATGTCTTTACCAATATATAACCTCAATTGATTCATTTTATATCAATTAGTAAATTTGAGTGTTTCATTGGATTGATTTTATTATTTCTTTAATATTTACCGTGGATAGATACTTTGATTATCTCGTCTATGTCGATTTTTTGAAGCATCAATGGCCCAACAAAATGCTCAGAATGCCCTTAGGCATCTAAAGGTATTATTTGGCTGGGAAACTTGGGGAGTATTGACAGGATTCCAAAGGTTGATAATTTGTTCTTCTTTTTTTTGACAGGAATTTGCTACTTTTTTGAGAGTTCTAGGAAGCTATCCAATGGATATGAGCCACACATGAAGATGTTTGCATATCAAAGAACTACTCTTGGATGAATATGTTAATTACATTATCTCATACTTTGTGTTTGTGTGTGTGTGTGTGTGTGTGTGTGTGTGTGTGTGTGTGTGTGAGCAGATTTGGGATTTAATAAATTGATTCTCTGTTTCCTTTTTCCTTGCATTCTTATCTAAACCATTTTTTATGTAAATTCAACCAATCTCTTTGGCTATCTGTAGCTTTTTCTTTCATGATATGGATATCTAATTAACTCTATTTGTTTTTGTCGTATTAAGATGGACAGCTGATTCTGAAATGTACATTGGAGAAGAACAAAGGACTGTCTCTTGGTTTGGTATGTTTACAACATTTCTTCTCTTCAATTAATTAACAACTAAATCACGAAGGAAAGGAAACAATCAATAAATCAATCACATCATGAACAAAGAATAAAAGAATTGCAACTGTTTCAGCAACTATATTTACAAAGAATAAAAGAATATGATAAAAGAATCAATATCATTTCAAACAGCAAGTGACAATATTTACTCTAGTAAAATCGCACATGTTATTTTGCTTTTCTAGGTGCTGCCGTGTCAGTGAGGAGTAAGGAGGGAAATGAAAACAGAAAAACAGAAAGATAGCAATGAAGAAGGGACATGCAAAGGAGAAGAGAAGTGATGAAGAAAAGCAAAACCCATAATATTGTCGTTTTTGTTGATGTTGCTGCTGCTATTGTAGTTGTAGTTGTTATCATTAAAAAACTTAACAAAACCAAACAAAATAATAGATATGTATTGCTTTAACCAATAGAAGAGAAACCTCTTAGCAGTTTTCATGTTTCACAAAATTTAAATTACTATTGAAGGGTGTGTACATGTTATTGACTTACTATCCAACAAACTGTGTGATATCTTAGGAGAGGGAAAGCAAATGCTATAAGACTTCTAGAGTAATGAATATGATTCAGGACTGTTGGGGCTTGGGTAATGATATTCATGCCCTTTATCTTCTTGGAGGGAAGGAGAAGCCTAGTGCCAAGGTTTGGGCTGTCCAAGTCTCCAAGCAAAACTGGCTAGTGGGTAGCAAGACCATGATATTTCCCCCTCTTTTCTATATCAGGAGAGGAGAAGAGTAGCCTGGCTCTAAGATGCAAGCCTGATTTCCAAGTTTTCTAGCAGCAATCGATTGTGAAAGACCTAAGAGGGCTTTCACTTTTATCTGGTTACTGATCAACAGTGACATTGGATTGAGGACTCTGTGGGGGATGAGAACTTGAGGAAAGGAAAAGTTTATACAGATCCTCTCAGGTTAAGGCTTGGTAGTTTCTTGCCATGCTTTCTTCTATCCGTACTTGCTTGACTCCCATCTTCTTAAAGTAATCTACATGCATGAAACATGGCTGGTGATTTTTCTGGAATTCTTAAATCCATATAATTGACATTCACAGTTTGTGCAAGGGCAAGGGTGCCTCTGTACTATTTGGAGTTTGTGACAATCTCTAGAGGAGCTACAAGTTAGCGGAAGGTTGCTAATTAAGGGTATGACTGTTACAGGAAACTTGGGATTTTTCTGTTTTCGTGTTTTTCAAGAGTTTCGTGTTTGTCGGTTGAATTTATCTCTACACCACAAACGGATTAGTAAGGACAAAAGGCACAAAGGGTTCTATCATCAGCTCACAGTTCAACAAACTCCTGGTTGCAGTTCTACAAAGTGGTTTGACACTTTACTCTGATCAGACAAATTTGATCTGCAACTTTTCTGGATCTCTCAACTTTACTATGATATGATAGTGTCATTATGGAAGAAGACATTGACTCCCATTTCAGTTTATATATGAACATATATTATGATTTCTTCGTCAACTAATTGGGTATGCAATATGGGAAAAATTGCTAGGATATTTTAAATTTGAATCATTTTAAAATTTTACTTGCGGGACATAATTTACATAGATAATCACTGCCAAGTTTTTTAGTTTAAATACAAATATATGGTTTTTTTTTCCAGTCAACTAATTGGATTTGTAACCTGGGAAAATTTCTCTGGCATTAGAAAATAAATCATTTTAACGTTTGGAAGCTGCAGAAAAAGAACAAACTGAAATCCTTTAAATATTTCAGTTTAAATATGAACATACATGAAATTTTCCTGTTAACTAATTGGATCTGCATCCTCTCAGGAAACTAATTGGCTTTGCAAGCTGGGCAACACTGCTGGAGTAAACTACAAAGTGAAATATTATAAATTTAAATGCTTTTTTTTTTGTAATAATGTGTGCTAAAAATAAATGGTCTCTCTCTTCAGCATCAAGCTTTTGGTGATTCTTATCATAGGTTAAACCACACTATCATTCATTAATTGTGTCTCACAGTTATGACCTTTCTGCTCTTGTAGGAGGCAGAGACAGAATATCTTTATGCAAAATCAACGAAAAGGAGCTTTGGTGATTGAATTTTCTGAGTTGAATGGTCATATGCTCAGGTGAGAGCACCATTTGGTCCATTACACATGGAGGATCATCAATTATCAGGATCATAAGTTAGGTAAAGAAATTTGAACTTTTATTTACTGAAATGTATAGTATTTCTTTTTCAGAATTGTGAAGGAAATTGTTTGCTCATCATTTGCTGATTGTTAGGTTATTTGTCTCTTTACCAATCTTGGCTCTTTATCCAAATTGGTATGTTAATTACGAGACTTATAAGAACAAACAGAAACTCCTTTTCTATGAAAATCTCGGTATGCAATGATATTGATGGTCAAAAATTTTGTTGGCTCAAGCATGGAAGTACTTGAAGTTTTGGTCAAAGAAATGTGTGGTGATTATGTTGTGGTGATTATGAACCAATATCAGAAAATTATAGCTGAGGGGTGGTTGCCCATCACTTTTTACAGGGAGGTTTGCTGTCCCTTACTGGAAAAGTTAGGTCTCTAAAATGTGTGTAATGCTAATGTGGCCCATTCATTTAGAATTAAGAAGACATCCTTTCACAAGTAATACTAATTTGACTGCAGCTGTTTTTTCCCACTTTCATATTTCTTGTGTGCGTAGGTTGGTGGGTGGGTTGGTTTGCATGCACCAGCATGCTTGTGTGTTGGTTAGGGTTGGAATGGGGTGGGCTGGGGTGTACAAATCTGTTTACGTTGAACACGAGTTGCTCCATAGATTTTAGTGACCTGAATTCAAGAAGAAATGCATTCACTAATGAATATATGTTTGTGGTAGAATTGAAAGGCTTTTGCATGAATGATGGGTTATTATAAAAAGGAGCAGTGAATATTATGAGCTGATAGTCCTCTCTCAGGAGTCAGAACTATACTAATTCATGCTTTAACCTTTTCAAAGACCAATCTATTATTCATCTCTTTTCCTTATTTTGACAAAGGCTAGAAATAATAACTAACCACATGTGTTGATATACTCTCTTTGGTCCTGTTGACATATTACTTATCTTGTAGTTTTGGTGAGAAAATGGCAAAAAACATATGCTCACCTCTTGGATTCTGTACACCCCTTTGGAGACCATAGGTTTGTCTGCAGCCTATTGGATTGCTAGTGCTGCTCCCCCCAAACTTAATGGGCCCCTGGCCTGGCTCCTTATTATCATCACCTGTGTAAGCTCTCAACTGGTGGTGCTTCAAGTCTCATTCTTCCCTCCCAGTTTTGATGGTAGTCTTGTGGCTCTAAGGGTTATGATTTTTTGAGTGCCAAAGCTGTCGTCGGATGATTGCAAGGCACAGTAGCATGATGTGAGCAACTGAAGGCAAAGAGAGAGGGGACTGCTGTGAATGATTGTATCAACCAATGCCTGTAGCCTCTGAAGGGAGCCACTGTTGGGTGAGTTCTGATCCATTAGGTTCCACATTGTAGCATGAGTTTGTTGCAGCTCATGAAGTCTTCGTGCACTACAACTTCACCTGCAGCTAAACCCAAAATAGATGAAATGGTTGTTGTTGTTGAGTTGAGCCACTGCGAACTGAGTTCTACTGGTTGGTGATCGATTAAATTACTTTTGTTCGCTTGGTTGCAACATGAATAACCGCATCTTAAGCATTGAAACATTTTGCATTGTGGCATGATTGATTTGCTGCTGCACGTGGGAGGAAAATGTGTAAGTGAGAAATAGAGAAGAAAATGTAAGAAATTGAGATTTGTGTAAATAATTTTTCGGTGCTTAGTTGTAATGTGAAAGTGTAAATAAAAAAATATATTGTGTTTTTTCAGTGCTTGACTAGTAAAGTAAAATTGAAAAAGTGACCACAAAATTGACCGCAAAATAATATTAAAATAAATATTATTTATGATTTTTTTCATTGTAATTATATTGCAAGTGAAATTTATATCACCACAAAATTAAATGTAACATAAAAAATTTTTCATTTCTCTTTTTTGGTTTCAAACAAACAACATAAGTAGGGAATGAGTTTTCTCACTTTTACTTCTCTCCACTTCTGCCGCAAATCAAACACGCCCAGTGAAAATGGTTAATATCAAAGTTCATGGGAGTTGGTATGCAAATTCTTTTGACAGTTGAGGATCAGTGGGGTTTGCATGCTTGCTATGAGTGAGAAGAATATCTTCTTGTTTCCAGACAACAGGAAGAATTATTTGGGTTTGATATGTCTGCCTTTTTACTGGTATGTCATGGTCACGTTTCATTCAGCAGTAGGTTTTTTTTTTTCCCCTAAGAAATGATAGCTGATGTTACCTCTCAATCTCCATGAAAATGTTCCTGGGAATAAAAATAGGTTGTATTATATCTTCTCTCAAGAAAACAAATACAGAGATAAAGGTTGCCAATCGTTTTTCATCGTTCTAGTCATTGGACATCTTATGCAGGTTTTGACCTCTTTTTATGTATGTGACAACTAATGCTTGCTCTCTTTAATGAAAATGTTAAGCCTTTTACTCTATAAAATTGAAAGAAAAAAAAAAAGAAAAAGAAAGAAATTTCATTCTTACATGACAATAGTTTCAATAATATGTTACTAGATTTCACACACTGTGAATAATTATGTTTCTAAGCATGTCGAAAGGTCGAGATTTTATAGGTAAAAGATTTCTCCACCACAAAATGTTTTTTTTTTTGTTTTCTCTTCCTGACATCAGGCCATTCATCAGCTTTTGTTGGATGATCTAGCACGAGCGAAGGAGCTAACCCGCTCCCGTCAAAGTCCCTGTGAGAGAATATTAAGGGTCATGTCCGATTTCATGTGGTTCACATACAATCATGAATTTTTTTCAATCTTGATGCCACCAAACACTCTCGTGTGAAAATGTTGAGCTAACAGATTATGATCAGTTTTCGAATAGGCTATTCTTTCAAACAAGCAGACCGACTCCCCACCCCTGGCTTCTGCTGCACATTCTTCCTCCTTCCCACGCCAACGACAAGTTGCTAATGAAAACGGCCGTCAGTTTCTCTGCATTCCAAGAAACAACCAAATTTCATTTCTCACCCCCCCACAGCGCTTCGTGCTCGCCTCGCACGTGTCCCACCAATTATTCTTCAAAATACCAAATAATAAAATATTTTTTTAAAGAAAACTCTCTCTTTTTATTTGTGTTTGTGTGTGGGGGATTGGGATAAGACGAGAACAAAGGTTCTTCCTCGATTGGGAACCGGTGACGTCGCCCCCTCTCACGCGCCTCTCGAGGCGAGCCCACGCGCCTCGCGAGGCGGTTCGAAGATACGGCTCGATGCGGTTCGAACCGGTGGCAGGCGTCTGAATCCGTGCGATTCTTTGCTTCCGTCGGCGAGAGAAACCCGAGAAGATGACGACAAAACAGACAGCAGCAGAGCGGCGAGGAGGCGCGTCCTTTTCCCCGAGCACGAGAAGCTGCGGGCGATCGCCACGTCAGCGCAGGGGGACCGTTAAATGTGGGCCCGGGCCATATCGATTGTGCCGCCGACAGGAAGGCTGGGATTGGATGGGAGCGAGGAGGGAGGGAAGTGGGGACCACCTTCTGTTATTCCTTCCTTCTCTCGCTAAATAAACTTACCCGCCACAAGGCACTGGTTCCCGCCACCGCCAAGAGACTTTTACTTACCGCCGAGATCGTTATGGTGGATTGTTGGACCAGAGGCAATGTGACCACCTTGTTACCATGCATGACAACAAGGATCACAAATGTAGCCATGCACGGAAACGTTCGTCTGTACACGGACACAGTGCCATTAATACTTTGTTGCATTTCTTATTTATATTACTAGATAATTTCAGTCATATGTCACCCCAATAATATCATGCATCATTGCAATCTGAAAACTATTTATATAAACCTTGACATAAATCTAGAAACAGGTTTATTTTTGCCGTGTTTAAAGTTAAACCAGCATATATAGACTAGTGTATCATAATCTTTCTGTTCGGAATAGTAGTGTCTTTTTTGTTCAAATTTTTTCCTCAAATTAGTAGTCCATTTTGAATCTCAATACTATTTTTATCAATCCAATACTACTTTTACTATTTTCAATATAAAGTGTGGAGTAATACCCTTACTTTTTCTCTTTATAACAAAAAGTGTTATTCCCAATACAAGCACAAAATTGGGGGAGAGAATTGATTTGAGAGTCCGTCAAATTTCTTAACTAGTGCACCTTGTCAAAAAACGACCAGTAAAAATGGACAGAAGGAGTATTATTAACATTCTCATTTTATAATTTACATTATTCTTTGTGTGCTCAACGCTAAATTTCAATTAGTTACCGTTAATGTTGCGGGTTACCGTTTGGATACATTCTTTAAACAAGGGTGGGTGCAAAATAAAACAATTTTAAGAGATTAGTAATAATTTTTGACTGGAAACTTGTTTAAATACTATCATTACCTAGTAGGAAAATAGAAGAGCAATTGCAAAGTGAGACAAAGATTTGTATTATTTTGAAATAATGCCTCGATTTTTGAATAGTAGAAATACTGAAAGAATACTCTAATTAGAGATTTATCATATATAATATTTTTTTTTTAAGACTGAGAGTACTTAAGTAAGCAACCGAGAACGGCATATTCAAAGCACCCTTGTATTTAAAATTCCACAAATTGAGTTTTGCGGGGTTATGGAGGTAAGCTCACACTAAGGTGACCGCACCACAGAGAGGAGAAAAGAAAAACAAAATGGAAGATGCAATAAAGCAAGTCTTGATGTGTGAGCGGTCAATTCAGACATACGATCGATGGTGGTGGTGTTGTGGTCATTGATGGGGAATTAAAGGTCGTTGTTGATGGGGTCGTTGTTGTAGTCGGATATGGATCAGAGTCGTGCCAGTAGAGTTTTTTTATATTTCTTTTTTCTTTCTTCTTTTGAGAGAATAAATTATATGCGAGAGACATGTTTGTACTCTTATTTTTGGGAAAAATTTCGCTAAGCATTTTTAATAAAACATGAGGGAATTTTTGCTATAAAAAATAAAGCAAGTCCTGTAGTGCTAGTCCGATCAGAATGCGACCTCGTTGGAGCTTTTCTTATCTTTGTTCAGAGTGACAGAAACCCACAAGATTCAATCTATTATGATGCAAACTATCTACACATAGATAGCCTCTCGTAATAATAATAATAATAATAATAATGAAAAAAAAAAAAAAGAAGAAATAATACTACGATAGAGTTTGGTCTATAAAAGTTAAAGGGAGGCTCTCTGCCGCTGCCCAGCTGTCATTCTTTTGTCCCAATCCCCGCTTTGGCTGACAAGACTAAAGTTTGACCAGTCAACATCCAACCGCACTCACCGCGTGTCTTTAAAACAATTGTTATAATAATAATAATAATAATAATAATAATAATAATCAAGTGAAGAACGAAAGATTAGTGAGATGCTACTGATCATAATCATGGTTTAACTTAAAAGTAATCATTTTGGATCGCAATAAGTTGTGTCTCGTACAAGGATCTATTATGAGGCAGACGAGGGGTCAATTCACATCACAACCCACCCCGATTCGTTTCGATGGATTTAGATCACAAAAAAAGCCATTCAACGAGTGCTTGCAGGGTTCAAACCTGATAGCTTTGTGGGATGTCATTGATATTGAATAGATGGTGAGGTTTAAAGAATCATCGGTTTGGGTCACAAGAACTTGTCTCGTGTGAGGAGTTAATCTTTGGCGGAAGAGAGGATCTTGACTCAGTAGATTTCTTTTATTGCAGTTTCCTATGATGTAAAACGCATCCTTAACTTAAACAGGGTTTGTGTTATTAAATTCTAATTTAAAAATTCAACTTTTGATCAGTTTGTATATAAAAAAGAATTCGAAGTGATAGTTTAATTACTTAGTCAGTGAACAATTAATTGATATTTAAGCACTCAACATATTTTAATATACATGTAGGGTAAAAGTAAAAAATATAAAGGATATATATATATGAGAAAAATGTATATCAGCCTGCGGCTGAGAGAACTCTCTCAGCCTGCGGTGACGTGGCTCAATTTTGTCACCCCACTAACTTGCGGCCCGCTTATAGGAAGAAGTTAAATTACCAAATACCCCTTATGAAAAGCTACTCTTTCGGTAACTTTCGTTATTATTTATTATTATTTGCCCAAAAGGCAATTTTTGGAGAGCACGTTGTCAGACTTAGATTATTTTTTATTATTATTTTCCCCCCTTTTTTTGCCGCTCTTTATAGGATTTAGGTACAGTCATCTACAGTGCAAATATAATCTACTGCGACCCGGGTCGACACTGCGACCAAGGTCGCAGTCATCTACAGTGCAAACATAATCTACTGCGACCCGGGTAGACACTGCGACCTAGGTCGCAGTCATTTACAGTGCAAACACAAATAACTGCGACTCGGGTCGACACTGCGACCAAGGTCACATAAGACTACAGTGCGAACACAAACTTTTACAGCGACTCTAGTCGACACTGCGACCAAGGTCGCAGTCATCTACAGTGCAAACATAAACAAATGCGACCAGGGTAGACCCGGGTCGACACTGCGACCAAGGTCGCAGTCATCTACAGTGCAAATACAAACAACTGCGATCCGGGTCGACACTGCGACCAAGGTCGCATAAGACTACAGTGCGAACACAAAGTTTTACAGCGACTCTAGTCGACACTGCGACCAAGGTCGCAGTCATCTACAGTGCAAACATAAACAAATGCGACCAGGGTAGACATGGCGACGAAGGTCGCATAAGACTACAGTGTAAAAATAAACAACTGCGACCCAGGAATGATGAAGGAAGTTTCATATACTGCGACCATCGTCGCATTCGTCTAAAAGGAAAAGTCCAAAAAAAAAATATTCTGAGACGCACAGATCTGAAAATAAATTTTAACAACTGCGACCATTGTCGGGTGAAATTTTAGAGCTGAAATTTTTTTTGAAAGGCAACTTTCTTACATAAGGTAAAAAATATGACAGAGGGTATTTTCGGAAGATACATTGTTGAGGTGACTGACATTAAATTGGGCGGGATTTTTCATCTTTTTGTCCGCCAAATTTTATGAGAAGTGTGTGGCTATGATGTTGCCACGTCCTGCCGGCTGAGAAACTCTCTCAGCCTGCCGGCTGAGGTACAGTAACCCCTATATATATATATATATATATATATATATATATATATATATATATATATATATATATATATATATATATATATATATATATATATATATGAGAAAAATGTATATCAGCCTGCAGCTGAGAGAACTCTGTCAGCCTGTGGTGACGTGGCTCAAGATTTGTCACGCCACTAACTTGCGGCCCGCTTATATGAAGAAGTTAAATTACTAGATACCTCTTATGAAAAGCTACTCTGTCGGTAAAAAACAGTGGATATGTATAATTTATTATATTTTTATATTTTATGACGTTATTCAATTTTTGTGACAATTATCTTTTATAACTGCGGCCAAACTGCCAACATTTTTTTATTAAATCACGAAACTAATTTGAATGCTTCTTTAATTTTTTTTCATCTGATTTGATATTTAATGATTTTTAATATAGTCGCAGTTTACTTTTTTTCGCATGTAATGTATAATGCGATCAAGGACCCGACTATGGTCGCAGTACTTAACGAGAGCGATAGTATAATCGCAGTTTACGTATTATTCTATATTTTTTGTTCTTCCCTCTTATAAACTATTAAATTGGTTTTTACATATAGTATGCGATCATGGACTGCGACTATGGTCGCACTACCGCGACTATGGCCGCAGTACTTAATGAGAGCGATAGTATAATCGCAGTTTACGTATTATTTTATATTTTTTGTTCTTCATTTCTGACTGTTGTCTGATCCTCCTATGAACTATTAAATTGGTTTTTACATATAGTATGCGATCATGGACTGCGACTATGGTCGCACTACCGCGACTATGGTCGCAGTACTTAACGAGAGCGATAGTATAATCGCAGTTTACGTATTATTTTATATTTTTTGTTCTTCATTTTCTGACTGTTGTCTGATCCTCCTATGAACTATTAAATTGTTTTTTTACATATAATATGCGATCATGGACTGCGACTATGGTCGCACTACCGCGACTATGGTCGCAGTACTTAACGAGAGCGATAGTATAATCGCAGTTTACGTATTATTTTATATGTTTTGTTCTTCATTTCTGACTGTTGTCTGATCCTCCTATGAACTATTAAATTGGTTTTTACATATAGTATGCGATCATGAACTGCGACTGTGGTCGCAGTACCCTCGACTGCATTTTTCTTGATGAATTTTTTTTTGCTAAGTTAAATGTAATAACGGTGAATAAGTACTGATTCTATAGTCGCAGTTTACGTATGTTTTTATATGTTTTGCTTATAAAATATGAATTATTTTTACTTATTGCATGCGTAGTAGCACTGCGACTATGGTCGCATTGTTTAAGAACAGCAGTCGCAGTTTGATATGTAATTAAAAGAGCTTATAAGTTAATATAGTGAGAAAGAGACCTTACAAAAAAAGAGAATTAAAAGCTTTTAAAAGAAGACAAAATAAGGTTGAATATCAGAAGATCAGGAAATCCTAATCCTCGTCATTATCACCATCATAAGCAGATTCGTCGTCTTCATTCTTCTGCTCTTCCTGTTTATCACTTATTTCCTCATCATCTTCCTGTTTTTGAGATTTTTTTATTTCACCGATAAACTCCCAGAATGGATCGTCTCTATCAAGCTCTTCGTCTGACCCGTTGCGAGAAAGCGAGCCTACAGCATCAGAGGACATGCTTTCATCAATTTGTTTCACGATTGTTTAGGCGGGAACTTTTTTGATTTTTTTGGCGCCCACACTCTTCGGCCGATATGTGGCATATATTCAGCCACGTCCCGCCGGCTGAGAAACTCTCTCAGCCTGCCGGCTGAGGTACAGTAACCCCATATATATATATATATATATATATATATATATATAATATATATATATATATATATATATATATATTATATATATATATATATATATATATATATATATATATATATATGAGAAAAATGTATATCAGCCGACGGCTGAGAGACCCTCTCAGTCTGCGGTGACGTGGCACATTATTAGCCACACTAGAAAAGACGGCCCGCCTATCGCAATAGTTTGAATTACTAAATAGCCCTGCTGTAAAAGACAGTAGATCTGTATAGTTTATTATAATTTTATATTTTCTGACGTTACTCAATTTTGTCACAATTATCATTTATAACTGCGGCCAAACTACAAACATTTTTTTATCAAATCACGAAACTAATTTGAATCCTTCTTTATTATTATTTTTGTTATCTGATTTGAAATTTAATGATTTTTTAATATAGTCGCAGTTTTTACTTTTTTTCGCATGTAATGTATAAATTATTATTTTTTACATATTGAATTCGGATAAGGACTGCGACTATGATCGCGGTGCTTAATGAGAGCAAGTCGGGGTATTGCGACTATGGTCGCAGTACTCACGACAGCATTTTTTTTTTGGGTGAGTTTTTTTGCTAAGTTATATGTAATAACGGTGTCTAATGACTGATATTATAGTCGCAGTTTATGTATGGTCTTATATGTTTGATCTTCACTGTAACTTATTGCAGGCGAAGTAGGACTGCGACTATGGTCGTAGTGTTTAAGAACAACAGTGGCAATTTTCTAAGTAGGACTGCGACTATGGTCGCAGTGTTTAAGAACAACAGTGGCAATTTTCTAATTTGTGATATACAGTGAAATATATAGTGAAATATACTAATTTGAAAGGATTGCGATGATGTTCGCAGTATTATCTGTTCATATAATTTATTTTTGGACTGCGATCATGATAGCTGTTTATAACTTTATTGAATGCAAAATGATCAAACTGTTTATGACTGGACAGCGACCGTGGTCGCAGTTTCATATGTAATTATAATATGAGTACTGCAGCCATTATTTCAGATAAGATGCAGAATTAATACCTATACGGTATACTTTATATGTATTTTTAAAATGTGAAAGATTATTTTACAGATAGAAGTAAATTTTATTTATAACATAATATGGTGAGAAAGAGACCTTACAAAAAAAGAGCATTAAAAGCTTTTAAGAGAAGACAAAATAACGTTGAATATCAGAAGATCAGGAAATCCTAATCCTCGTCATCATCACCATCATAAGCAGATTCGTCTTCTTCATTCTCCTGGTCTTCCTGTTCATCACTTATTTACTCATCATCTTCCTGTTTTTGAGGTTTTTAAGGTTCATCGATAAACTCTCATAATGGATCGTCTCTATCAAGCTCTTCATCCGATCCGTTGCGAGAAAGCGAGCCTATAGCATCAGAGGACATGCTTTCATCAAGCATGCCTCCGTCAAGTGGCAGAGGAATAATGTCCTCCTCACTAACCCACATGAAAACTTCATCATCATGATGAATAGGAGGATCAGTTAAAATATTATTTGATGTAGTGAGATAGTCAAAAGGAGTGAAGTCCAGATTGGTATCAGATTCCAGACTGGTATCAGATTCACTAGAATACCTTGAAGAAAGAGGACCGGTGGGGATTGATTGAAGTTGAATTCTGAGTGTTCAGAGGAAGAAGATGGGAAAGACATGATTCAAGAATGAATTGTTTTTCTGGAAGTTATTGAAATCAAATTGAAAAGGAGCAAAAATATAGTTTTTAGATATGAGATAATATATTAGTGACAAGCACTATATAGAGGTCAATAATGTGAAAGAACATGAATAGTAATAATAATTGTTATAGGTGAGGGTTGAGTATGGTTAGAAGTGGTAAAAAAAATAAATATTTAATTGAAGAGTTATGGCTGGAGAATCAGAAGAGTTCCTTTTTTCCAGAAGTTTACTACGTGAAGTACAAATAAACTTGTTATAGAATGTTTTGCCTATATCTTTAGATTATGTATAGTGCACATCTTTCCTTTATCGCGATTAACATTAGTGCATCTCTTTTTTCTAGACTGTTGTTGTATCACGGTAGATAGATTATTAATTACTTCATTAAATTCAGTGTAATTAATATAGTATTTTTATAAGATGTGATATACGCGAACTGATCTCAGGGTCGTATGGCTAAACTACCTTGTAAAATTATAAAAAAAATTTTACATAAGGCATGCGAAAAAAGATTGCGACTTTGGTCGCAGTGCTGAAAGAGGTCGCAGTGCTGTACGATAACATGTTTTCGTCTGTTATTTTTTATGTTATAAGGAATGCGACTATGGTCATGCGTGATATAAAATTTTTTTTGTTATATTATGACTGCGACTAGTGTCTCAGTCGTCATTTAAAATTGAAAGTTATTTTGTATTAACTCTGCGACCATGGTCGTAATGATTGAAAGTTTTATTATATTATGACTGCGACTATGATCGCGGAATTTGTAAAACGGTGAGAATTCTGTTACAGAAGGCATGCTTCTGTTTATTTCACATTACGTTCATCCAATTTTTTTCTATTATATTTTCGATGTAGTAGAATTACGAATTTTTTAACTGCAGATATATTCAACTGAAAATTATTTTAGGTAATTTTTATTTGTGGATGAGTTTATGGCAGTTTAGAAGTAAAAATGGGGGTATTTTTGTCATTTTGATTCACGAATGTTTAGGCGGGATTTATGGGGTATTTTTGTCATTTTGATTCACGAATGTTTAGGCGGGATTTTTTAATTTTTTTTGGCGTCTACACTCTGCGGCCGATCTGACGGCTGAGAGAGTTTCTGTACCTCAGCTGACGGCTGAGAGAGTTTCTCAGCCCGTGGTGACGTGGCTGAATATATGCCACAGATCGGCCACAGAGTGTAGGCGCAAAAAAAAACAAAAAAATCCCGCTTAAACATTCGTGAATCAAAATGACAAAAATACCCTTTTTTACTTCTAAACTGCCATAAACTCATCCACAAACAAAATTTATCTAAAATAATTTTCAGTTGAATATATCTACAGTTATAAAATTTGTAATTCTACTACATCGAAAATATAATAGAAAGAAATTTGGATCAAAATAATGTGAAATAAACAGAAGCATTGAAAAGTAAAAAAAACATGTTTGAAACATAAAAAAATGATATCCTTCAGCACTCCGACAACAGAAGCTATCTTTTTTCACATGCCTTCTGTAACAGAATTCTCACCGTTTTACAAATTTCGCGATCATAGTCGCAGTCATAATATAATAAAACTTTCAATCATTGCGACTATGGTCGCAGACTTAATACAAAATAACTTTCAATTTTAAATGAGGACTGCGACACTGGTCGCAGTCATAGTATAACAAAATTTTTTTAATATCAAGTATGCGACCATAGTCGCATTCCTTATTCACATAAAAAATAACAGACGAAAATATGTTATCGTACAGCACTGCGACCTCCTTCAGCACTGCGATCAAAGTTGCAATCTTTTTTCGCATGCCTTATGTAAAAGATTTTTTATAATTTTACAAGGTAGTTTAGCCATGCGATCCTGAGATCAGTTCGCGTATATCACATCTTATAAAAATATTATATTAATTACACTGAATTTAATGAAGTAATTAATAATCTATCTACCGTGATACAACAACAGTCTAGAAAAAAGAGATGCACTAATGTTAATCACAATAAAGGAAAGATGTGCACCATACGTAATCTAAAGATATAAATAAAATATTCTATAACAAGTTTATTTGTACTTCACGTAGTAAACCTCTGGAAAAAAGGAACTTTTCGGATTCTTCAGCCATAACTCTTCAATTAAATATTTAATTTTTTTATCAATTCTAACCATACTCAACCGTCACCTATAACAATTATTATTACTATTCATGTTCTTTCACATTATTGACCTTTATATAGTGCTTGTAACTAATATATTATCTCATATCTAAAAACTATATTTTTTGCTCTTTCTTTTCAATTTGATTTCAAAAACTTCCAGAAAAACAATTCATTCTTGAATCATGTCTTCCCCATCTTCTTCCTCTGAACACTCAGAATTCAACTTCAATCAATCCCCCACCGGTCCTCTTTCTTCAGGGTATTCTAGTGAATCTGATACCAGTCTAGACTTCACTCCTTTTGACTATCTCACTACATCAAATAATATTTTAACTGATCCTCCTATTCATGAGGATGATGAAGTTTTCATGTGGGTTAGTGAGGAGGACATTATTCCTCTGCCACTTGACGGAGACATGTTTGATGAAAGCATGTCCTCTGATGCTATAGGCTCGCTTTCTCGCAACGGATCGGACGAAGAGCTTGATAGAGACGATCCATTCTGGGAGTTTATCGACGAACCAAAAAAACCTCAAAAACAGGAAGATGATGAGGAAATAGGTGATGAACAGGAAGACCAGGAGAATGAAGATGACGAATCTGCTTATGATAGTGATAATGACGAGAATTAGGATTTCCTGATCTTCTGATATTCAACGTTATTTTGTCTTCTCTTAAAAGCTTTTAATGCTCTTTTTTTATAAAGTCTCTTTCTCACCATATTATGTTATAAATAAAATTTACTTCTATCTGTAAAATAATCTTTCACATTTTTAAAATACATATAAATTATACCGTATAGGTATTAATTCTGCATCTTATTTGCGATAATGGTCGCAGTACTCATATAATAATTACATATGAAACTGCGACCACGGTCGCTGTCCAGTCATAAACAGTTTGATCGTTTTGCATTCAATAAAGTTATAAATAGCTACCATGGTCGCAGTCCAAAAATAAATTATATAAACAGATAATACTGCGAACATCATCGCAATCCTCTCAAATCAGTATATTTCACTGTATATCACAAATTAGAAAATTGCGACTGCTGTTCTTAAACACTGCGACCATAGTCGCAGTCCTACTTCGCATGCAATAAGTTACAGGGAAGATCAAACATATAAAACCGTACGTAAACTGCGACTATAGTATCAGTCCTTAGACACCGTTATTACATTTAACTTAACAAAAAAAATCATCCAAAAAAAATGCTCTCGTGAGTACTGCAACCATAGTCGCAGTCCTTGATCGCATGCTATATGTAAAAACCAATTTAATAATTCATAGGCGGTTCAGACAACAGTCACAATGAAGAACAAAATATATAAAAAAATACGTAAACTGCGATTATACTATCAGTTATTAGTCACCGTTATTACATTTAACCAAACAAAAAAAAACGTCCACGACTTGCTCTCGTTAAGCACTGCGATCATAGTCGCAGTCCTTGTCCGAATTCAATATGTAAAAAAATAATAATAATTTATATATTACATGCGAAAAAAAAGTAAACTGCGACTATATTAAAAAATCATAATTTCAAATCAGATAATAAAAAAATAATAAAGAAGCATTCAAATTAGTTTCGTGATTTGATTAAAAAAATGTTGGCAGTTTGGTCGCAGTTAAAAAAGATAATTGTGAAAAAAATTGAGTAACGTCAGAAAATATAAAAATATAATAAACTATACAGTTCCACTGTCTTTTACCACAGGGGTAACTATTTCGATAGGCGGGGCGTCCTTTCTTGTATGGCTAATAATGTGCCACGTCACCGCAGGCTGAGAGGGTCTCTCAGCCGTCAGTTGATATACATTTCTATATATATATATATATATATATATATATATATATATATATATATCCCACGGCTCATGTGTTCCCTTCTCACCTAAGCTAGCTTTCTTACTGGATCGTCACTATATATATATGAATGAAGATAATAAATTTGATGGAGAGAGAGTGTGTGTTTTAGAGTTTTTAAAAAAATAGAATTATCACAAAAATTAATCCCACCTATACGTATTCTCTTTTGTCTAGAGAAAAATCTCCAACTCTCTCATTCTCTTAATTGAGAAACCCTAAAACCTCTCTCTTCTCCAAAAATTTTCTTCAATTAATTTTTTTTTTCTTTTAATCTTCTTTTCCCTTCTTTTCTCTTTCTTTTCCCTTCTTTCTCCTCCAATTGGCAGCAGCTCAACCTGAGGCGAACTCGAGGCAGACTTGAGCTCGACTCGAGTCAGCCCGAGATCTGGACCTCGAGCCAAGTTGGCTCGGCCAACCTTGACTGGAGGTGGGGTGCGTGAAGAAGAAGATGAGGAAGTGGGGGCGGGTTTGGTGGTTTATTAATCACAAAATTAGTTAATTGTAGGATAAGTTAGTACCTCTTGTCTTTTAATTAAATTTTTTTATTAATGGTTACGTGCGAACCTTAAATGTAAAATATTTAATATTAAATAGGAATTTCTGTGGTGATTGCATGACCTTCTTCGATATCGAGAGAATCGTTGAATTGAGAGTGAGTAAAGTTTCCCTCTTGTTCTGTTTGATTTTCGTGATTGGACTTTAATAATTTTGTTTCCGTATCCGATCAGAAACTTGCTAATTATGGGATAAATTGTGTTAACTTGTTAATTATGAGGTAAATTGTGTAAACATGCTGATTATAGTGCAAATTATGGTGTTAATCACAATGTAAACTCATTAATTATGATATCGGTAAAACCCTCAACTCATTCAATAGTCGATATTCCGAAAAGTTGATTTAAATTATATAGTTTGGTTATATATATATTGATCGATATTGTGGTGTAAATTGTGTCGGTTGTGGGGGGACCAAAATAATGTATCGATGTCAGTAAAAGAAAAAAAACTTGAATCTATTATCGAGTTGTTCATGACCCGAAAGCTTGAGAAATAGTATTGAACACATTAATAAATTCAAATGAAAAAACATTGTATAAAACACAGTATTGGTGACACACACACGCGGGTGTGGATTTATGAAAACTAAATCGATAAATCAAAAAATATGAACTTGACTAGTTTTGGTATTAATTTGTTATTGATGTGTTATATGGATGACGATGTGTTACTACGATATACATGTGTGCATTGCATAGCGTGGAGAAAGGTTTGCGGATGGGAAAGATGGGAAAGCTATATATACATAGGTACATATATTCACACACACACGCATATTATATTTATTTTATTTGTATATTGTATATGTGTGTGTGTTATTAGAGGAAGAACTATAGAAGAGGAGGAGAGTGTATGTATATGTGAATATATGTGGCATACACATATAAATTGTTATACATGTCTTACGATGGGAGGGATTGGAGGGGGAAGACGGGGTATTGTATATATTGGAGGAAGGTGTGGGGAGGAGAGGGGGAGAAAAATGTGTATGCTTGCATTGCATGTCATATGTGTTGTGATCGTGTGATATATGTATATAAATGCAATGAAATAAAAAATGTTCTATCATAAATCCAGTGAGATAAAAAGACAATGGAATTACTACTTGATATGTCATGAGTTCTTTGTGCATAATATTAGGTTGAGTTCGGGTCATATAAACATATATTCATGGCGAGATACAAGATATTATAAAAGAGAATAAGAAAATTAATAGCAGAGTAAATTGAACACTCCCGAAATATGAATTATATTACTTGAATATCTAATCTGTTCACATTATCTTTATCGTATCATCGAGCTTATTTTATCTTGTTCAATTCATTTTTATGCTTATTATCTGGTGCACAAATCATATTTCATATTGTTATATGTATACCACTATGTGAATTTCTTACATGACTTTACTCACTGGGTTATCAAGCTCGTCCTTTAAATTAACAACATTTTCAGGTTACGATAAGGGTAAATGCCGACATAAAGCTACACGGGCGTTTCTTTTGAAAACTACATGGAGAATCCAACTCATAAACTTTATTTATATTATATCATGTATAGTTTTGTACTTGTATGTAAACACCAAACTTAATCTGTATGCTATGTAATATGTGTTAAACTTATAAGCTAAAAAGTTTGATCTTTGCTTGTGTATAAAGATATATGCGTGATTGTAAATGTTATATTGACTTTGATGATGAAAATGATTATTGTGTTTGGATTGAGAATCTCGAGAGAGACATTTTCGAACTTATACGTATATTTTGGTTGTTGATCACCGGGACTGTAATCTCGATGATGTGTCAAGTAGGCCGATTGTAGCTGAAATTGTAATACAGAAAATTGTAGTAATTACAAAGAAGATGTTGTAGAAATTTAAAATAATATAAATATTATTATAATCCGAGTAAATGGGGTAAGTAGTCTCCTCCCTTGTTAGCCAAGAGATTATATATATATATATATACAACACACACACACACACACACACACACACAATTAACGGTATTAATTCATACAAGCGACTCAAAGGATCATCTGCCCAGAACTGTAACTCGCGTTCAAGAAGGACACAGACGAGGGGATTCGAATCAGGATCGCAGGTCAGGTCAAAATTACTATCCTTGAGGGGTGGGGCCCAGTGGGGGAGATGTTGACGTCCACGCCGGGTGTGGGCCCACCGGAGCTCGAACTTCTCATGAGTTCGTTGGACTCGAATTCGCTAGGCTCTCTTCAACATACTTTCTCTGCGTGCAAGCCATACTCATCGATCGTCTCGTACACAAAGTAATCATCTCTCTCTCTCTCTCTCTCTCTCTCTCTCAAATCTCATTCTTTTATTTACCCGAGGGAGGTGAGGGGAAGTTCTTTATTTGGCAGAGAGAAGAAAGGAGAGAGAGAGAGAGAGAGAGAGAGAGGAGAGCTGAATTGTGCGCACTATATATTTCGGGTTGGATTTCATTCTCAAAGGTTAGTTAAGGGCCTTAAGGATTTGCATGGATGGAGATCTCAAGTGAACAACACCAGGTAATTTCGAAACAAACACATCTCTCTCTCTCTCTCTCTTCTCTCTCTCTCTCTCTCAGTTCTTTGAATTACACAAGCTAGATCGGAGACTAATGGAGCAAATTTGAATATATTTGAACTTCCTTGTGAGATATGGAGCTGTTTAATGTTGTTCTGAGCTAAAACTTTTTTTTTCCCTTGTTTCTTTGTTTGTGATCATTTCACTCATCAAAGTTTACTCATTTCTAGACCTAATTCCCCTTTATGAATGTAATTTTTTGTGGATCTAACTTCAATATTAGAAGGCCAGGATCATGAATTAATTATTTGATTTTATTGCACTTTTGATCTTTTATTTTATCAGCAAGTACTGGAGGGAAAAAACCCAACAGGAGTAAAGGGAAAGAATCGGAATCTGTGAAAACAAAAAGAAGAAAAATCTCAACAAGACTTCACCTTTAATCTTGTCTTCTCTGTTAGTTCCCTCCACAATTTTGATCTATCTCCAACCCTGAGATTTTTCCTCACTTTTGTTTTTTTTTTTTGTTGTTATTATTAATTTTCATTTAATTAGGCATCATGCCTTTGATCCATGAACTAAATTTCTCAAACCAGTCACATAAAAATTCACCTTTAAATGGCCACTCATATATTCCCCAATTTTACTCAATTTTTGAACAGTTTTGTGAAAATTCTCACTGCAGGCCATGGCAAGCAACCAACTACTAATGGAAGAGGTCATGCGGGCTGCAGGCAACTCGAAACTCGACCATCAGCAACAACAAGATAAAAAACCCCGGCCGCAGCCAGAACAAGCCCTCAAGTGCCCCCGCTGCGACTCCACCAACACCAAATTCTGCTACTACAACAACTACAGCCTCTCCAGCCCCGCTACTTCTGCAAGGGCTGCCGGCGCTACTGGACCCAGGGCGGCTCCCTCCGCAACGTCCCCGTCGGCGGCGGGTGCCGAAAGAACAAGCGATCCTCATCATCCAACTCCAAGAAGCTGCTGCCACATCAGCAGCAACAGCAACAACCAGATCGGATCCTCAGTCTCCCGCCTCCCTCCTATGACCCCTGCAGCGATCTCACCCTCGCGGCGCCGTTCCTCCTTGGGTCAAACCCTAACCCTAACCCTAGCCCCAGCCCTGTAGCTGGGGCGGGGTTTCTTGATATATTGAGGTCTGGGTTTCTTGATTCTGCGAACCCTGCTGGGTTCAGCAATCTATGTAGCTATGGGTTTGATAATGGGGGCCTGTTGCCGTTTGATGGGGGCTGCTTGGGGTTGAACTCAGCGGCAAGCACGGCGACGGGTTTGGATGCTAATAGTGGCAACAGCAACAATGTGGGTATTGTGGACTCTGCAAGGGATTACTGGAATAGGGGTTACAATTGGCATGGGATCATCAACAGCTCCTTGATGTAGAGGTAGATGATGATTCAATTTAGTAGTTAGGAGTTCATATATATAGTGTTTTCTTGTTGCTGTTGTGTTGTATCATTTTGTTTCTGTTTTTTATGGAGTGTGGTGGTGATCATCTGACAATGTTTTAGTAATTAAATGAAAAATTACAATTTAAATGTGTTTTTTCCTGAATAAAGAAGGGAAATTGTGTTATATTCTTGGTCTCAAAAGATTGATGGATTGAGGTACATTGATTTCTCACACTGTTTTTCAGCATGGTGATGTTTCTGATTTTTTCTGTTTGGAAACAGTTTTGAGTCCAATTTCATCCTCTGTTTGCTTCTTTATATTCCTTTCTTTCTTTTTTCTTTTTATTGTAATCATGTAGTTGAAACAAACGTTGAAACACAAAGTCTATATTGTTGGAGATTTATAGTGTATATGCCTTCAGTTTGTTGATTATGATTTTTTTTCCCCCTCTTTTCTCCTTAGTTTGAAGGGTACAATGGAGTTTTTTTCATGCATCCTATGTGAGCTTTTCATTTTATGTGATTTTTTTCGCTTAGTTTTTTTAATTAAGAAATGGAGGAATGAGAGGGGTTGTTGGAGACGTATTGGGTGTATATATAGCTATTTATAATTCTCATTCAATTTTGTTGATTATGATGATGTCCTTCTCCTTATTTACAAAACAAAATTAATTGGAGTTCTATTCATCTTTTTAGTTTTTCTTTTTATTTGATTTCCTCTCATTGCTTTCTAATGAAGACTCACAACTCCTCTTGTAAACAATTTCCTTTCTGTCTCTTTTCAGCCTCTCATTTGCTCTCTATTCTTTGTTTTCGTATGTAAATAATTTGTTCATTTTCTTTTCTTTTTCATGTTTAGATCTGACTTGACAATCATATATGGAAAATGGATACATGGTGCACTAAGATTTGTCTTCTAAACAAGGAGGGAATGAAATGCAAGCAAATGAAGCTTTAGGTGCATCTCATTTCCATTCTATTTTGGGAGTTGAAGTAAGGATGGTCCTTGGTCCTTAAATATCATAACTCGTTTTTGTTTCCTTCTAAAGATTCTGTAGAGAGAATATAAATGAGGTTCCCAACATATTCTCTTCCCTTCATGATTGCCACACTATGCAATCCTCTTTGGCCTCTTCAAAGTTAAAGACGAAGAATAAATGAATGTAAAATAATTAACAAACTTGTAGTTCTAGATCTCGTGTGAAGTGAATCTTAGTGAGATTTTGGGAGGATATTTGCTTGCATTGCATATGGTGAGAAGCCCAATGCTCCCAATGGAAGGCATGTAGGCCTGAGAGAGGGAACATAAGCATGTGCAGGGCCAACCCCACTTGCATGCAGTGCACGTGTCCGCATGTCTCTCGCTCCCTTTTGGGCCCACCATGTGGGGAATGTGCTGAGTGTCAGTGGCTGGGGCCGCGTCTAAAGTTTGTGATGCTCAAGATGTTCTCTTATAGGTAGGCAGAAAATTCGTCGCATAATTTGGTCATGCATGCGGCCATTTGTCAAGAAAAAATATATATTTCTTTTATGAGTATGTCATTGGTTGAGGGGATATCAATAATTGATATTTTGTTTTTGTTAAAATCTTATTACTGAATAGTCTCATTGTTACTTAAAAAATATATATTTTTTTCTTTAATGTCGGCTTAACGCCTAAAAATTAGGATTCTCAAACAAACCGAATGAGTTTTTTTTTGCCCTTACTTTTTTTTTTTTGAGGGATGAAGCCATTGCTTTTATTAGATATTGGACTGGCTATATGAAAAGATGCCTAACTTCTCTAAAAGAGAAGAAAGTAAAGATTCGTACAACCATCGAGTCTCTGACCGACCTCGTTACTCGATCTTCTTCCAAACTTCAACCTCACTCTTGTGTTGGGTTGAAGGAGACTACGATACGATACTCATAGACAACATGAGTACTCGTAGATAACATGGGCAGCTCTCTCTGGAGGCCTGCCTTGAGTCCTTGTTAAAAACCAAGTTCACCAAGCATTTCACTTCACTTGCAATAATGCATGTCGTGCCACTCATATCTGAAGCTAGTCTCAAGCCATGTGATGTAGGAGACCAAAGAGTAAGGCAAGACAAACAACATGTCAAAAACACTACACCTGTCGACAGCCTCCTTTTGGACTGTCGTCAGACTTTTTACAAGAGACGTGAATTTTTCAGATCTGTCGACAGCACCCTTCTGGCTTGTCTATAGGTTTTTACACCAACTCAGAGTATTGCAGACCTGTTGATAGCTCCTTTCAACTATCGACAAGCATACTGTGTATTAGGATATCCTAGTTTATTTAGGAGTTATTTTCTGGATCCGTTTTAAATTTCAATTTATTTTATTTCTATTTTTTTATTTTAGTTTTCTAATTATAGATGTACTCTTATTTTATTTGCCTATATAAAGGTCATTGTATCCTAAATTTTTATTATATTCAATTTTAATCAATATACTTTGAGTTTTCCTCATATTTGCTAGTAGATTCGTGTGGTTTCTTTTGGCTCGTGGATTCGAGTCGTGCTTCCTCTTGGAGTCAAGTAGTTATCCCTACCAGGAGATCTCTTCAGGATTCATCAGTGCTAAAATGAGATCTAACCCGCGTTGTTTATCTTTTTTGCTTCCCCATCTGCTTCAATTGATATCAGAGCTTCGACAAACGCTCTGATGATGGTCGAAGACGACGACGAGCAATACAGCTTCTCCACAAAGAGTAGACATTGTTGAAGGGAGACTTGACGCTCTTGAATCGATCATGGACATTATGGTCCAAGAAATCAAGAAGCTATCTCTCAAATTTGATGATCGAACATTGCCGATGATGCGTACTGAAGCGGGCGTGTACGCTCATCGAACAATCTTCCTCCACCACCTCCACCTTCATCAAGTAATTCTCATCCACCACCATCCCTTTCAAACAATTCTCATCCTCAACCTCCACCACTAAACCAACCACCTCCAATTTACCCACCATCAGTTCAACCACCCCCGCTACTATCATCCCCATATCAACCACCCCAATATCCACCATACCTAAATCAACCTGTAAGTACACATAGAGGGGGGTGAATAGGTGTATGGCTAATCTAATGATAAATGATGTGGAATTAAAACTAATTGTAATATACTTAGTGTGACCAAAGAGTGTAGCCGAATTTCCGGTGAAGGGCTCTGGACTAACTCTTATAGATTCATCTAAATAAGAGTTGAGGTACTATATGAAGCTCTGTTGGTTCAACACAAGTATGGCACACAAACAATATCAAGCATATATAATATGAACAATATGATGTAATGCAAGATATAAGAGAGAGAGATAGTGGATCAATCGCAAACACAAAGATATGTTTCGAGGCTCGAGCATCCAGCTCTACGTTCCCGCCTTCACACAGAAGGATTTCCACTAATGCGTCCACACAGGACTTCCCACACAGGGAACCTCCACTGAGGATTTGGGTAATACAAGCTTAGAGTACACAACTCCTCTCTCAAACAACAACAACCTATACACAAGAGGTAAGGCATTAAGCCACCCAAGATCAACCTCTCAATAGAGGGATAGGCACAAAGTCAACAACAACAATCACCTCTACACTTAGAGGGATAAAGCACTAAGCCAAACAATCACAATCACCTCTACACCTATGAAAGACATGAGAGATTCACTAATCCAAATTCAAATATGAGAGGCGAGTTTTCAAAGCCTAGCAGGGAGACTAGAGTCCCTTACCCTAATCATGATAGGGAAGGAGGATACCCAAATCCTCATGAGTACATGATGAAGGTTGACGTCCACTCTTTCAGCGAAAATCTAAATATTGAATCTTTTCTGGATTGGATTTACAAAGTGGATAAATTCTTTGACATGATTTTTATCCCCATTGTGGTATACAAGCTTAAGAGAGGAGCAGACACATGGTGGGATCAATTACAAGTCTCACGAAAACGTCAAGTAAAGCAACATGTGATGACATAGAGGTACATTAGGCAACTTGTACAAGATAGATTCCTTCTGCTCGATTATCAACAAATCCTCTATAATTAATTTAAGCAATGCAGGTAAGGTACGAGGACTGTGTCGGCATACATGGAGGAGTTCTATCGCCTCACCTTGCGGTATGATCTATCTCTAATCGAGGAGCAGGACAGACTGCGACGTAAATCCACGGGTTAAACTATCCCATCCAGAAACGTGTTGCTATCCAAGACGTGTCCTCTGTTAATGAAGCCCAAAACAAGGCCAAGAAGATAGAGCGGTTACGAAGCAGATCTCCGTCTTTCAAGCGTCCTTTATCAATAGATGAGCTTGTAAGAGACGACGGGGCCCCGCCGAGCTCCACGATGACATGCCAACCAATAGTACAGCCACCGCTCAAAGCCTCTTCATTGACACCAACAAAAAACCCCACAATTGCAAAGATCAAAGACAATCCTTACACCAAATCCTGGGTTGGCAAGTGTTACAGGTGTAGCAAACCTGGACACAAGTCTAATGAGTGTCTGAAGAGGAGGCCCGTCAATGTACCAGACTATGAAGAAGAAGATGATGTGCTAATTGAGATAGAGCTGAGGATTTTGATTTCGCCAATGAACATGGCGATCTCGTCGCTTGCGTTATTAAGAAAGTGCTTTGCATCCAGAAAATTTCTGACATCACACAAAGACATCAAATCTTCTATTTAAGGTGTTCGGTTAAGAATAAGGTCTGCAATCTTATTATTGACAATGGAAGCTTCGAGAATATTGTCTCTAGAGCACTTGTGAATCACTTGAAATTAGAGACAAAGCCACATCATCATCCCTACGATATTGGGTGGATTAAGCAAGGCCCGCGTATCAAGATAACGGATCTGTGTAAAATTTCTATTTTCATTGTAAACACTATGAAGATTCTGTTACTTGTGATGTCGTTGGTATGGACAAGTGCCATATTCTTTTTGGAAGACTGTGGTAACATGACATCGATGCTACCCATTAAGGAAGGGAGAACATATATGTGTTTACTTGGAAAGGTAAGAGAGTTGCCATTAGACCAATTCCATTGACTACAAGATTTACAAAGAAAAGGGTGTCCTCACATATGACCAGGCGAAATCAAAGCGACAAGAGCTCGAGAGCGAGTTTTTTTGAAGAGGGAGGGACTGATTTAGGAGACCAAAGAGCAAGGCAAGATAAACAGCATGCCAAAAATACTTGACCTATCGACAGTTTTCATTTGGACTGTCGATAGGCTTTTCTCGCGAGATAGGAGTTTTTCAAACTTGTCGACAACACCCTTCTAGCCTGTCGACATATTTTTACAGTAAGTCAGAGGATTACAGACTTATGGACGGCTTCCTTCAACTGCCGATAGGCCTACTGCGTATCAGGATATCCTAATTTATTTAGGAGTTATTTTCTGGGTCCGTTTTGAATTTCAATTTGTTTTATTTCTATTTCTTTATTTTATTTCTTTGTTAGAGAAGTATTCTCATTTTATTTGCATATATAAAGGCCATTATATTCTAGATTTTTTATTATTCAAGTTTTAATCAATATACTTTGAGTTTTCTTAAATTTGCTCGTGAGTTCGAGTTGTTCCTTTTGACTTGTGGATTCGGGTTGTTTTGTTCGTAGATTCGAGTATCTACCTCTATCTGAAGGCTTCTTCAGGTTCCTCAGTGCTAGAACGAGTTCTAACCCGCATCATTCATTTTCTTCGCTTCCCCATCTGCGTCACCAAGCAAAATCGCATTGGCCTTGACGAGTTAAAGGTCTGCTGTGGCTGCACGCGCGGCGGCGTCATGCGTCACTCGACCTCGTGACATGCAGCAGCCGCGCACGAAGAGTCCTGACATGTGCTGGCAGCGATGTTGATCTTCAGCAAGCTAGGGGGAGGTGCCACCCATCTTTGCTGAGCGGCACTATGGGAGGGAGTCTCAGGCGCGTTTCGTCGAACACTCTCTGAGCGCGGAGCTGTCGAGTTCTTCATGACTCTTGTTGCTTCAACTGAGAATGAGTTTCCTTCGAAAACCCATTTGCAACGTTTCTTCCAAGTCGACCTCATCAGCAGCCATCTCTCAATAACGGAGCGGATTTCATCGGCAGCTCCAACATGATAGTCAAGGCGTGAGTTGCACCACAGACTCGCGACAGTCGGAAAATGGAGAGTGAGGTCCACTACGACCACAAGAGTGTGACTCACAATTTATAAAATAGTAGTATAATATAGTATTAAAAAAAACTAAAATAGCATTACTCTGCTGTTAAAGATCTACAAACCTCTAGAGAACAGAAAAATCAAAATCAAGACATAACGAAAAGAACCAAGTTAGCGACTGGGCTATTGTAGAGCTTTAACAGGACCAATTTATAGAGTGACTGATGATGTGTATGATTACATCCATTAGTTAGAACCGCAGATGGCCGCGATTCCTTCTATAATATTGTGTAGACTAGGGAGCAAATCAGAGCCCGCTGACAAAGTCAAGATTTCACAATGAGTCAACATCAATTAGAATCTACAATGCTGCCTACAGTGTTTAATGTAGAATATTTCTCTCAGAAAAAAAAAAAGATAAAAATGTAATCTCAATACATGGGATGCTTGCTCAAATAAAGAAAATCCTCAACTATGGTGAGATCTCACACAATAATGATGATGATCAATTTTTTTGGCACCCATATTGTTCTGAATGTTACAAAAAAAATTTGTTTTTTTTTTAAATAAAAAAGATGTAATCTGGTGTAAAATGAAAGATCCCCTCATAATCTAACTCAATTTGTTTACCCGTGAATAAAAAAGTCAATAAACGAAAACGAGGCCTCTCTGTTAATGTCCACAAAAAAAATTAGGGGATGGATCAACTGTAACAAGTAAAGGCCCACAATAATATGGGCAAATTTATGGGCTAGATAATAGGCCCAAGTGTAACCATTAAGGTAAGAAAAGATATGGGCCCAACAATAGCTCTAGAACGAAGATAAACATAATGATAAGGCCCAAAATATTATTAATCTTAATTATCAGTTATCAATCGACTCTCTTTAAGCATCAACAAAAGCACACACCTTTCACTTTTCTATTTCTCTCCTTGCAACTCAGTATTAAAAGCATTATATCATATTTTCAAATAATGCTGAGAGTATCCTTTTATTCAAAAAATTAAGATATTAATTAACTTTAAAGTGGGATTTTAGTAATAATAAAAAAAAAGATTATTGTCGTCACGTGCTGTTTAAAACCTTCGAAATGAGTATATTTGAGAAAATCAAAATACGTTCAATCCCGTGATCCAAAACATAAGAGGATTTAGTGAAATTTACCTTTTCTTTTGAGACCTAATTTGGATAGTGGGGGCAATATCTTCTTTGGCTTTTTTGGATGGATTCCAAATTTTCTTCTACTTAGTTTTTTTTTTTTTTACACATCAAAATCCAATGAATATTACTTCAAGATCACACAATTTTTTCTCTCTCACTAATGTCTCTTTCTTAATTGGTTGATTAAGTGAGATTGAGAGAGCTTGAGATCCCAATAGGGCGATTTTTGAAGTGGGCCTTATACTTGGGCTTATACTTGGGCTGCGGTGGGCCTTTTGAAGTTCCTCTTCAACAAACAGAAGTAAGCTCACGGTGGTGATAGCAATAAACCGTGGTATTTTCGTCATTTTGCAATAAGCACTCAAATTCCAATGTTCCCGCTCCCCGATTTCGCCCGTTTAAAGTTTTCTTGGCCCTGATAACCTTACCCCCTTCAATCCATAACACACTCACAAGTTGCCAACAGACAAATTAGAGCAGAGACGAGTGCGGATGTAGGTAAACAGGGTAGCTTTATACACCTCATTTGTAATTTTCTTTATCTTTACTTACCATTTTTGTTTAATGCTTCATAATTAATAATTTTAGTAAATATGCTTTGATAATTTTCTTTTTCCCCTTCGCCCTTTTCATCGTTTCTCGTCCCAAACCCCTAACGTTCATTTTTCTCCCCCTTCTTCTTTCTTCCTCCTTTTCATTCTTATCCCACAAATTTCACGAAAATTTCAAATTTCGCCGATTCTTGGGTTTAGAGTAAGAACAGATTTGAGAAGAAAGGGAGGAATTTTATGGAGAACTTATCTCTGATTGACGTCTCGTCGGAGGACGATCTTCTGCTCTCTTCGTCTGCCGATCGACGTCGGGATCTGAGATTTTCAGGTGATCATCTTCCCCGATTCCACTTCTCGGCTATCTAATTTGGTTATCGATCTTGCTATTTACTCCCTTTTAGGGTTTTTTAGCCTTGTTCGAAGTGATGTTTGGCTCGATTTTTGGGATTTTTTTTCCTTTCAGATTTAGGGTTTTAGCGCTTCCTTTTGTTTGACCTTTATGTTCTTTTACTTATTGATTTGGTGAGTACAGAATTGCCGCAATATTCTTTCTTGCAATCTTCTGGATGGATTTTTCACCTATTTTTTGAAAAAAAAAATTATATAAATAATTTTAGATTCTTGATTGTAAATCGAAGTTCTTTATCTTGGATTGTGTAATACTATCAATTACATTAGTTAGGCTCGTTAAAGATTTCTGCTTTCTTCAGTTTATAGAGGTTAAATTTACTGTTGACCACTACACGGAGTGTACGCCTCCTGAAAATATATAAACTGCTTGCTATTGTGCAAAAGAAGTACAGAGGGAAAAAAAATCTTTAGTAGCATATTGCTTTGGATCTAAACCATGCTCATATCTTTGGGATTTTGTTTAGTAAACACTTGATTCTAGTTCTGGAATTTGACTGCATATTTTTAAGATACAAATTCATGCCAAATATGTGCCATGTATTCTGGGTTTTGGTCGTAGGGCATGAGTATATTGTAGTTATATTTGTATTTATATGTTTAATGCTTTAGAATGTGATGAAACTTAGTGCATGCAATCACTATCTCTTGATGGCTCTTAGAATTGGAGATACATAGAGCTAAGAGCTATGATCTAAGTCATGAACATAATCTTTTTGGTTTATTCTCACCTGCAAGGTGCAAGCCATTGGTCTTGCAACTCTAGTAAATATATGCATATTCATGTTTTATGGTATATTACCATGCATACCTAAACATGATCCTTTTTTGAATGGGAATGATCGACCCCAAAATTCTCGTGGAAGTCCAAGATTAGGACCCCTAGTCCTCATTCTGGTGGAATTTTTCAAAAGATTCCTTAAGTGCACTTTAAATATCTTTTAAAAGATTTAGGCAACCCCAAGACTTGGAGTAGCAATACCACTCGAAATAGGCTGGCCTAAACAGTCAAATCAAGAAGTCCAGTCCGTTGTCCATTTTTGCACTGATACAACAACAGTACACTCTGTATTGAAAATGGTTCTACCATTTTGTAAAACTGACTGTCGATTTTGGATTGTGTTGTTAGGTTTTTTTAGTATATAAAAAATTAAATCTAAAACTGTTCCTTTTATAAGGAATGTTTTAGACCCTACTCACATAGTCCAAGAGATCTCATTTTTTTTAAAAAGGAAATTGTGATGTACACGGTATGAAAAGCAAATCAAACCTTTAGACTATTTTTTTTTTTTTACTATTTTGTCAACGCTATATCAGAATTGACAGTATTGGCCTTTTGTTGGTTGTATTGGCCCATCTTATCCACAATATCGGTATCTCTTGGTCATATCAGGTCACATTGGCAATATCTATATCTAAAAATTTCAAACCTCGCTTCAAAGTTTAGGTTGACCACTTACCATGTTATAAATAATAGGATCGGTCCAAAAGCTCGAGGATTCAAAGCTCGAGGGGCATAGTATCTTACCTATCAATGTTGGGTGAAAATCTCGGTTTCAGTATTGGCCAATGTTTTTTAGTTCAATATCAACGGTTATATTGGTAATATCGGCTCTGATATGGATCAATATTATATGGTTAATATTGTATCAAATATCTCAAAATTCGATATGATATTGCTGATATGTATCAGAGTCGGCTGATATTTGAAACTATGTTATCAATAAATGATGGGTAGTACTGGTTTGAGTAGCATGGCATTTGTTTGCACCACACTTCTGAGGCAGCAAAAACAAACCTTAGGGGATGATTATTAGAAAACTAAAGTACAGACTCCTGCAGCAAGTTATCTTATGGCCAACAAACAACATTAGCCCTGGTCCCATCCCCATTCTGTTATAACATTCTTAATTTGCTCCAGCTAGCTTGTGGATCAATTTTTTGGGGAAAATAAAGTCTTGTGATGATGACTAACAAAGTGAAAGGGTAAAGTTGGGTAGCTGAGAGCTTAAGTATGCTTGCAAGTATGTTAGAAATTCATCTTTGGGTATTAGATTCTCTTATGTGCTAGCCCCATGGATAATTACAGTGTATTTATGCTCAACGAAGTCAACAATATTGCATTTTTCCTGCATTTCCTTTTGTTGAAAAACTGTATACACATCGGTTATATAGCGTCCTGTTTATACATTTGTATGCTTGTCTTTCTCCATGGAAAGGGCCATGATGCTTGCTCGTTTAGCACTGATTTGATTCTTTACCTCTCTCAGGCCTTGCAGAAAATCATGGTGGACATAACTTCTCTGCTGTAGAGTCTGCTGGTGCTCATGAAGGCAGGAATCTAGTGAAAATGAGCCAGCAATGGGATCACATCCCTGAAATGTCAGAGTCACCAGAGCAAAAGCGAGCGAAGTCTGGCAAGGTTAATCTGCGGAAGAGTTTAGCCTGGGATAGTGCATTTTTTACCAATGAAGGTGCATATCTTGGATGCAAAACTATTATTTACATATGAAATTGCTTTTACAATTCAATTATTGTTTCTATTTTATAACTTGGTGCTGCAGGTGTCCTCAATACTGAAGAATTGGCTATCGTGAATAGCACATTCAAGAAGAGTGAAGTGTGCGCATTACCGGGAATTCAAGAAGAATTGCGAAAATCAACAGAGTCAACCTCCACATTAGATAATGAGAGCTATACATTGGAAAGCCTTGAAGGGGACTTGTTTGAGAATGTACGAGCTTCCATTCAAATGTCATTTGACAGACGTGACTGTTCAAGTGGGGAGCCAGCTGCATCATGCCTGGGCTGTAAGACTACTCATACCTTTGAAATCTTTCAAGGCTTACTTGTAAATGTATTTATTAGGTTTTATCTTTCATTCCACATTTGTTTGTGTTTGTATTTACTCAAGTTGTGATGCATACTTTCTTTCTTTGCAGCAAGGAAGAAGATTGAAAGTCCTTCTCAAACTAAGGTATCCTCTTCCCATGACTGCATTACAATCTTTTTATTTCTTTAAGAGGTGTATGGTGTGTATGGCTTACTTATTCTTTTGTAAATTCAGATGAAACCTCCCATTGCTTTGAAAAGGGATGAGTCAAACAGGCAACAACTTGAACATGTTCCTAAGGAGGTTATCCTTGGTAAAGAGGTATGTTCTCCTTATTACTAAGTTTGGCTTTTGATTGATGCTCACTTTGTTCACACAGACAGAACAATGGGAATAGGAGAAATTATTTAGAGGATCTGATTCAAAATTCTATAGCCTGTCTTAAACTGCGGGATTCTTAAATGGAAATAAATATGATTAGCATGACTCCAAACAACAAAATGGGATAACGGAAATTCATAGTTATGTTGCTTAGACATTTAGAAATCACAAAGTAGATAATCCGGAAACACATTAATTAAATAGGTTTGAAGGGCATTCTAACTTTCATAATGTGTAAAGTAGTTTTACACTGTTGAGATATTTTGATTGATTCACATCTTTGTTTATTTACGTATTTACTTTGACCAATGATACATATCCTGTTATTTAGACTTTAATGTCTTTCTTTTTTCTGTTACTTCCTTTTGGATTTTAAAATGGAACAACAATATTTTCCTTTGTATTATTTTGCAATTTTCTTCATGCAACAACCTCTCAGTATTTGGATGGAGACTAAAAGGATATGATAGTGCTTTTTTATTTAATTGAGGAGATAACCTTTAAAAGAGTTGAATGGAGTCATGTAGCCGAACCCAAAAATTTGAGATGACGGCCTTGTTGTTGTTTGTTGTTTGTTGTTTGTTGTTTCTGTAATGTCTTAGCCTCTCAAGTGTTTCATACATATCTCCTGTTCATCACAAATTGCAACTCCCATGTGGGACCCACTTGAAATGATATCTCTAACTTGCATACACGTATTCAGTTCTTTACATTTGAATTGACACAGAGACCCATTTGCTTTCTAAAAAAACAATGTTCTTTTTTTTTCCTCTTATAAATTTGGTCAACTGGCAATAGACTGGCCATAGATCAAAAATTACATTAATTAGAAATTGCTATCATTTGAATTGACACAAAAATTTGAGATGACGGCCTTGTTGTTGTTTGTTGTTTGTTGTTTCTGTAATGTCTTAGTCTCTCAAGTGTTTCATACATATCTCCTGTTCATCACAAATTGCAACTCCCATGTGGGACCCACTTGCAATGATTTCTCTAACTTGCATACACGTATTCAGTTCTTTACATTTGAATTGACACAGAGACCCATTTTCTTTCTAAAAAAACAATGTTCTTTTTTTCCTCTCATAAATTTGGTCAACTGGCAATAGACTGGCCATAGATCAAAAATTACATTAATTAGAAATTTCTGATTACAAAAATCAAGCAAGTCAAATAATCAGTTTTTTAAGACCTCTACAAACTATTCATTTTTGGATCATGAGATGCATAGGTTAGAAATTGTCAATCCACGTGATTTTCATTCATTATAATGTGTAGATCACAATGAACTTAATCCTAACTAGTTGCCAAAACTAACCTGAAATTTTCGGGTTGGGTCTGGATTAACCTTTCGTGTAATTTGGCCCAACCTGAACCTTATCTATTACTAATAAAGTTTTATTTATATGAATTATATGTAATTTATTGATATATTATATACATGTACATATACTACAATACTGAGAATCTAAGACTACCCCAAACTGTAAAAGATCTTGTTTTCTAGTATTTTATTGTACTTACAAATAATGAATTGTTTTTTACTTTCTTTTCTAAATTTATTATTTAATATTCATTTTTTGAAATTATTTGGCTGTTATAGTTCCAACCCGACTTGTGACCCAACCTGATCGTAACTTGTACTTGGAAATTTGAGGCTGGGTTTAGTTTGGGTTAGCAAGATCGGGTGGGGTTCAAGTTCGGTTAGTGAATTCTATGTTTGGGCTGGGTCGTGGGTTGGCCTTGAACCTTTCTTTTTGTGTGGGTGGGAGAGAGATGTAGGCTTTTTGAATGGAAGTTCAACTCCGTTAAAGTTGATCTATATTATTTAGAGTGTTTATAAACCAAAAATCAAATATTTTAAAGTTTTCTTTGTCCATCCAAATCCTACTTGAAGTAGTCAAGTCTATCTCACTCACATGTGCATGCTCTCGCACCTACAAGGGGGGAGGTAGGAGGGTGCTAAAACATAGTTAAAGTAGAACTTTGTCATATTTTAATTTATAACATGTGTACCTTAGTGATTTCTGTCACGTGCTTGGAATTTGCTAGACTAATTGTTCTTAGTATTGAATCAAGGGTGCAAAGGGAAGTGGAAGCTCCAAGTCAATATTGAAGCCACCTCGGAGTGTGCCTAAACTCACTTCTTTGCCCACTGTACAAAGCAATAAGGATTCTTCTGGGAGCATACAAATGAAAAATAACACGAGGAGAACTTCATCTGGTACTTTTTTTTGCACATGATTACATTACATGCAAATTTTTCTATGAATAATTTGTTTCAGGATTTAACTACTGCTTCTGTAATTTTTTTGCATTAACTCCAGGCAATGGTGCTAATAGGCAGGGGACAGTAGCTTTCAGTAAGACTAATGGTGATGCAAGCAGCATGACCTCCAGGTCAATTTCATTGAGACCTAATCCTGGTTCACACCAAGGAACAGCGGTGTTCTCAACAGCTTCTTGCTTGTCAAATGGTAGTCCACTTATCAGTTCATGTCATTTAGCTGGTAAGTCTCCCTCGGAGCCCACTAGGAAAAGAAGTGTTGTGCGAAATTGGGATCAGTCTTTGTCTGGATCAACCAGCAAAACCCCTGTAAGAGCATCGAAAAGCAAACTTGGGCCCTCGAACCTAAGTCGTCTCCCAACTTGTGCAAATTCTACTTTCAAGTTATCTTTGAGGGCGTCGCCAAGTAGTTCTACAGATAGCATCTCAGAGGCATCTTCATCAACCTCTACTTCTATTAAACCCAGTAATTCAGTGGAGAGCCTTGCCAGTTCAACCTCTTCATCCCCTTCCTTCGCAGTTTCTACTGATATCGATGCCTCTCAGCTAGCTGATATACGGATAGTTTCAACAGATCCACATATTACAAAAGAGATTTCTGCACATTTTTTACAAAGTCAGTCTTTTGCTAAAGTGTCTGGGCCATCGAACAGGGATCATCCAAGAAGCTTCATCAATAGCAATTCAGGAGCAAAAAGCTTTAAACCATCAGGACTCCGGATGCCAAGCCCCAAGCTTGGGTATTTTGATGCGGTTAGTTATGCTATACAATCAGTTTTCATGTTCTTTGACTCATTCACGCACACATAGCGCGCATGCTCACTGGCACACTCTTTGCAAATGGTGACAACTTAAATAACTATTCTTTTCAGGAGAAAACTCTTGTCAGCAATTCCAACAAAATTTCTCAAATTGGACTAAGAAACAGTTTGGTGAAGGGCAACAATGGAACCAGTTATACTTCTGGGGCAAACAAACCCAAGTCCAGTAAGATTCCCTCTATAAGACCTGCAGCACAGCATGGGTCCATGAAGTCTCATCAATCTCAATCAGCATCTTTGTCTCCTCATAGTAGGAGTCTGGCATCACCTCTATCAATGCATCAACAGTCTAAGCCTTATCAGAAGTTACAGAATGATTCATCTCCTATGATGAATGAAGTTGACCAGAGTATGGTTTCTAACGGAGCTGTGAAAGTGGCTGATGGGGTACGTATGCAGCCGATGACAACCATAGTTGCAAGGAATGGATCTCCCTATTCTGGTGAAGGTGGTTCTGATGTTACTCACAAAGGAACACGAGTAACGTATCAGTTTGATAAAGAGGAAAACCCTGGGAAAATAACATGCCCGTACAATCAAGATGGGCATTTGGCTAATGAATCTCATTCTGTTTCCAAAAAAATCCAGAAAGAGAATTTATTTTCTGCATATGAAACAGATTGCTTGACTCTATATTCACCAAGTGAAGGTCAGAAAATATCTGTGGTTGATATCATGGACAAGAAGATATCTTATCTCTCTCTCTCTGAAACAGCCTACCTTGCTGGTGGGGATTAAAGCAGCCGAAGCTTTATCTGGTGAAAATGACCATGCACAATAAAGTTATGTTTCTGAAGCTGAGTGTGGCGGCTTGTAAAGCAGTTACATCTCCATTCACAGTGGTGATCTGTCAATGATTTTTTTGGGATTAAGTGCACCAGAGCTGACATTAAAGAGCTGTGCGTAACATTTTGCTGTATTAAGCTCTGACAGTATAATGTAATTCAAAATAGTGCCTACAAAGAAAGCTCTTTTGTAGCCATTAGAGCTGGAAGTGTAACACTGTAATGGGATGTTAATCAGTGGTGAACTTTTTAATAAATGAAATCTGTTTTATGTTATTGGAATCAAGAATGGTTTGTTCATCCTGTCTACTTGTCATATTTTTGACATGTCAAACTTGGAAGTTTTATGTTGCTTCTGACTTTTCTCCTTTGTACTCATGTTTTCTATCCTATAAAGCCAGATGAATTTTCAGTGTTGCTCCAACAGTTATGGAAAATTGTGTTCCATTCTAAATGCTGATAGGTAATTTTCAATCCCTGTCATGCTAAACTTTATGCTTCTCTGGCCTAAGATTTTTCTGAAGAGTTTATGCTGTTGTCCCTCTTGAAGAGAACTTCAAGGAGTATATTTGCACTTGTTTTGTTTGATTACATGTTTGTTCTTTGTGCGTGTGCATGTGTGAACACAATTCATGAAAGCATTTGTTTGAGGGACATCTTGGGCACTGTTTGTGCCTCTTGAACAGAACTTAAGAAAGCAAAAAATGTGACATACAGGTTAAAGTTGTTCAACTGAAAAAACTAAATATTGTATGATTGTCTAGATTGCTTGCTACTTTTGTATGTTTACTTTTTTGGACAATTTGCTTGCATCATGAACGTCTCAGTTTACTTCTTCCACAGGCCTATATTATATATAAATTCTCTTGGTTATGGAAATGGGGTGAAAGGATATAAGTTGTGGTGTAATGATCCTAAATCACGTGAATTTGTTACTAGTAGGAATGAAATTTTTGATGAAAATTCTATATTTCACACGAGAAAGGAGTTTGTTGTTGATACTATAGGTTCAGTGGAGGAGTCTAGTAAGAAGGTGGAGTTTGAAAGTAAAGTTTCAGGGAGAGTGTGTAATGGCACTCGTGTTGAACTAATTGATGTTACTCAAGGTTCAACTTTGAATGATGGTACTCCACCGCAATAGTATAGTATTGCCACCAGAAGAGAAAGGAGAAATATCCGGCCTCTTCAGTGATTTGCTCATGCAGATACAATAGCATTTGCTTTGAATGTTGTAAAGTGAATTGAGATTCTCGAGCCATCCAGTTACACTGAGGCTGTTAGTGACAAGGAGGCTGCTAGTGACAAGGAGGCTGCATAGTGGACTGTTATTATGACTGAATAGATTGAATCTCTTCATAAAAATCAAACATGAGAGTTGGTGAAGTCGTCATCGGGACAGAAAATAAATGGTCGCAAATGATCTTCAAGAAGAAAGAAGAAACTTTAGGGGTGGAATTTGCAAGGTATAAGATACGCTTGGTAGCCAAGTGTTACAGTTAGAGAGGTGTGGACTTCAATGAAGTATTTTCCCGTCGTGAAATACACTTCTATTCGTGTGTTGCTTGTCATGGTTGCTTGGTTTGATTTGAAGCTCAAGCAACTTGATGTGAAGACAACATTCTTACATGTTGAGCTTGAGGAGCAGATTTATATTCATTAGCCAGAAGGGTTCAGTATTGAAGGTAAAAAATACCATGTGTGCAAGTTGAAAAAATCATTGTGTAGTTTAAAGGAGTCACCGCGGCAGCGGTGCTTGATGATTGATACTTTCATTATTGAGCATGTCTACTCGAGGAGTTCATGTGGTACTTGTGTTTATCATCGAAAGCTTAGTGATGGTTCTTTTACTTATTTGCTTTTACATGCAAATGATATGCTTATTGCTACTAGAGACATTGTTGAGATTGATAGGTTGAAAGCTCAGCTGAGTAGTGAGTTTGATATGAAAATTTTGAGAGCAGTTATCAAGAAATTAAGGATAGAGATTCACAGGAATAAGTGAGAAGAGAGATTGTTTCTATCTTAGAAGAAATATATATTCTCAGGAATAAGTGAGAAGAGAGATTGTTTCTATCTTAGAAGAAATATATAGAGAAAGTGTTAAAGAGATTTGACATGTTTGATGCCAAGCCAGTGAAAACTTTGATTGCTGCTTATTGTAACACCCCGCTCCCGGAATACGTACTTAGTTGCGTATTCAGATTTTTTCGATCGTATTTTCGATTTACTTCCTGTATTTGTTTTGTATTATGAATTCTTTATATGAACGTTTTGTCTTGGATTTGGATTCGTGGACTCGGAGTCAGCCCTAGTCTGAACCGAGGGCCCGATCCTAGAGTATTGCTCGATTTGGACATTCTGGTATTCCGATTTGACCGATTTCAGTTTTAAACATCATTTTCCAATATTCTAGATTTTCTATGATTTTCTGGAATTTTCCTCAATTAAGTTGGGAATCTTCAAAACCGGTGTCGATCAGTGCCGCTGACCGATTCCCGAATTTTTAATTAACAAACTAATTGGAATTACTAAAAGTGTCTTTAGACATTATTTCTCAAAATCACATTTCCTATTTAAATACCTTTTTCTGAGGATTTACGAATTTATGAAAATTCCACCGGAGTCGGTATCGGCCAGTATCGCTGGTTGATTCCGGGACGATCGGAATTGAATTTCTGAATTCCGCTTTCACTTTACTTCTTAAAATCATATTTTATTCTTTAATACATTTTCTGGGATTTTTCAGAATTTATCAAAATCCGGCCGACCCGGTGTAGACCGGTATCGGCGGCTGACTTTTGGATTTTTAATTTGAAAACGGGATTTTATTTTGAAACCGATTTCATATTATTCCTCAGGATGACGTTTTCTACCTCCGGGTATTTTTGGGGATTTTTCTGGAACAGTCGATTTTCGCGGCCATATTATAATATTATTATTTTTCCAATTCATTCTTTTCTTTCTTTCTTTCTTTCCTTTTTCTTTTCCCCCACTGACTCAGCCCACTCTCCCCCACGTGGGAGACACCTCTCCCCTCTCTCATTAATTCCCTCTCCCATCACCAATCACCATCACTCTCTCTCCTTTCTTTCTCTTTTTCTTTTCTTTTTCTTTTCTTTTCTTTCATTTTCTTTCTCTTCTCTTCTTCTTCTTCTTCTTCTTCTCCAGAGAGCCCAGCACCCACGCTTGACCACCGGCGCCACCACCGCCGGCGAGGGAGGCCCCAACTCCGGCGAGCCTCCCCCTTCTTCCTCCTCTCTTTCTCTCTTCCTAATTTTCCTTCTTCCCCTCTACACTCTCTCTCTTCCTCACTGTTGGGGTGGCCGACGGCCACCCCTGTCCTGCGCCTGCGACCGAGGGCCGGCGAGCCCCCGGCGAACCCCCGGCGATCTCCTCTGTCCTCTGGCCGCACTGATGCGGCCAGAGTTGGGCCGGCCAGGGCAGCATGCCCTGGCCGTGGTTTGTTGGAGGGAGGGGGCTGCTGCCCCCTCCCTGTCTTTCCCCTGGGGTGGCCCCCGGCCACCCCAGCTCCAGCGCCCCGCCGGCGCTCCGCCGGCGGTGGCTGCCTCGCCCGGCCAGGGGGCTTCTAGCCCCCTGTGCATGTGAGGGAGGGGGGCTGCTGCCCCCCTGTTCCCTCTCTTCCCTTGGTGTTTCTCTCTCCCCTCCTCCTTTATTGGCGCCGCCGGCGGCCAGACCGCCGCCGGCCAGGCCTCTGGCCGGCAGAGAGCCGGCCAGGTCCCCTTGGGCCCACGGACCTGTGGGCCCTCCTTGCGTGAGGGGGGGGCTACGAGAGCAGCCCCTGATTCCTCTCTTTCTCTCTCCTGTCCCACTTTTCCCTCTCTCTCCCTGCGTTTCTCCCCCTCTCTCTCTCTCTGCGTTTCACTCTCTCACTCTCTCTCCTGAGTCTCTCTCTCCCCTTGGAACTCTCTCTCTCTTCCTGCACCTCTTTTTCACTCTCCTGAATCCTCTCTCTCCTATTCTCTCTCTCTCTCTCTCCGATTATTTGCCGACGCGGATCTCACCCCGCGTGCGGGGCCCCTCTCTTGACGCGGCCTTCGCGTTATTGTATCGTCACGACGCGAGGCTAACTCCCGCGTTTGTGATTCCCGCGTCCGCGTTCTTCTCCGTTGGCAAGACTTAGGACCGGCCACTCCTTTTGGATTGTGGCCGCGTTCTTCTGCGTGACACGACTTAGGGCCGGTACCCTCCTTTGGATTGGGGCCGAATCTCCCTTCGTCGGGCGCAGCAAAGGAGTTGCCTTTCCTCTTCTCTGATTGTTTCCTAACGCGGGCCTCCAACCCCGCGTTTGTGGTATCTTCGCAGAGCGATCCCCGCGTCTGCTCTTCCCCGCGTCTGCTATTTCCGCGACGCGACTCCCGCGTCTGCGACCCCGCGTCTCACTCGCATAACCGCGTCTCCCTGAGTCTCTTTCTCTCTCTAAGTTTCTCCCTCTTCCTCTCTCTAACTCTTTCTCTCTCCTCTTCACTTTCTCCCTCTAAACATTTATATATATTATTATATTTATGGCACGTGCGCGAGTTCCATGGATTCAGAGTTTTCGGCTTTCCGGTGATTTAGGCGAGTGTTCTCGCTCTCGCCTCCATTTGGGTTTCCCCGCTCCGTCGGGTCGTCATGTATTTTATTCTATGTTTCCATGTATTTTGTATTGGGCTGAGTCCCTGTATTTGTGTATGGCCGAGTGCCAATCTCTGGACATGTATTGCTCTGTGACGAATGCTTGTACTAGGGTAGTTTACTTCTTGTACATATACCATGCCTGTGATGTATTGTACTGCCTTATACCATACTTGGCTTCCGGACCCTTCAACCTCCGGTCACTCACTATCTCGAAAGAGAGGTGATTGGGACCGGCAGGTCTCTCAGTTCAGCCTCCGGTCCCTCACTGTCTCGGAAGAGGCGTGATTGGGATCGTCAGGTTTCTCAGCTCCGCCTGGTTATCATGATCAGCGTTCAGCGCTTTACCACTAGATTCGTCTAGGCGAGTTGCTGCCGGATTTACTGCTCGTACTTCAGTCGAGTCGTCCTGGTAACCTCGCCAGACGCTCCAGTGTTAAATACTGTTTGCTGTCTGTACTTCCAGCTTGCTCAGCTCCGCTTGTTTGTGCTCAGCTACTATTCTACCCATGCCATTACTTCATGCCTGACACCTGTCTATACTACTTGTCGTTTTCATATTACTTTTAACACATGTATATCACCTGTCAACTGATTTGCTATCACCTAACACTTGACATGCTACTATTTGGCAAGACCCCTTGTTATGACATGACTTGCCACCGGACTAATATCAATCTCTTGACCTGACTGGTTACCTGCTAAATATCACCATCCTGTCATGCTATCACTTGACACCCAGCATGATATACTTGACCTGTGATTATCACATTTACGGGAACCCTGCCTTGTTATCCTGTACTATGTACAGTGACCTGATATCCTGTATCATGATCAGTGACCTGTTATCCTGTATTATATACAGTGACCTGAACTCCTGAATTCCTGATCATGTCCCGTTCCTGTTATTCCCGTAAATTGATAATTAACCTAATAAATCATAAAAGGAACAACTTGCATCGGGTCGGGGGAAACATGCGGCTATCAATATGTGTTCGTGTTTACAGTGGTATTAGGCATGTTGTGCAACTAAAACTTCCGGTCTGACCTGTGGGCCTCCAGGCGACCGAGGGGAGTGCTGGCTCCCTCCTCCTGAATCATGATAAGGGCATACATAAGACCCTCCTGAATCGCCTTGCGGCAGGTTCCGTCACCAAGCAGCGGAACATCCTGGGCCGTGGTCCCGGGTATGTACGGGACCCACTGTAAACATAGTTCGTTGATACCCCCGCTGGTTTCCAATAACAACCTTGCTTTACTCGGATATGGATCTATGTGTGCTGGGACGCTAGTTCACATAGCTAGATATCAGGGTAAGACGAGTAATAATAATAATAATAACGGCTCTTTAAGTTGTAAGTAGAGGTATGTGGAATGGGACGCATACTGAAGCCTGCAGCTTAAACGGCTTTGAATCTGTGATATGCCTTACCATGTTGCTTGTGCTGGTTTTACCTCGGATTTCCGGTTTTATGAGTATTATCGTATTAACTGCTCATGCCCTGCTCTATTCCTTGTATCCACCTGCCTCCTGCTTATTATCTTATCATGTCTTGAGTGCAGTCTGGTTGTATGTGCTTAGATTATGGTGACATAAGATAAGGGTATATATATGAGGGTTTCCTTGTTTGGATTATTCCTTCGACGTACTAGTCTTATGGAGCCGTGATCTGAAACCATACAATCAGATTTGCTCGTCCTCGGCTTTATTTGATTTATCGCTTTACTTATACTTACCCTGGCTCGCCACTTGGCTTTTGCTTCACCACTCGCCTGGGGAGTTTCATCTGACTCCCCTGGATTCTCATGTCCAGGTCAAGGAGCTTGGAGCGTGTGGATTCTCTCTGTTGTTGATCAGAGTGGCGCAGCTGAAGCGTGGATCCCCAGCAGACCGTTCAGAGCTCTATTCTTCCAGGCTCCCGGTGTGCCTCTCGAGTTTTCCTTTAGTAAACTCGTGAGTGCCCTTTTGTACTATTCATTCATGTACATCTGCTTGTAATCTCGCAATTGCGCATGTCAGTGATGTAATATTCATGTAATATTGGATCACCTCTGGTGATAACTTTGTAGTTGTACTCATGTGTTGGAATGTATAATGCACCACTTGCTTCCGTACTCTGATTCTTGCCTGTACTGATGCTTAGCGTATATACGTGAAGGTACTTCTGACTTGCGTATATACGTTGCAGTAATGTCTCCGTATCCGCCGGATCGGGGCGTTACAGGTTGGTATCAGAGCCTAGGCTCTCACCTCCTCAGTACGTCCAGACGGCAAATTAATGGTGAAGAAATTTGCAACTGGAATGCATGAGTCTTGGTTATACAATCCAACTACAAGTACAAAGTTATCCATTCTCTCTTGATTATCTTATCCTTGAATTCTGAAGTTATCAAATCCTTTCATACTTCAGTTTCTTGTTATTCTTGGACCAACTCGGACATGAAAAGATGGGGAAATCATAACGGTTCTGGTTCTTCCTAGGGTAACCCTAATGGAGAAAATCTTGATTTAAGACTATCTCTGCAAGATATGATGAGACACGATGAAGGTCCCGCACCAAGGATCATTGGTTGCATTCCGGGAACAGAAGCCAGGCGACATGTTGGCTTTCAGGAAATTACAGCCGGCAATCTTTTCAAGCATGGAGAAGCCCTGGATGCATAGCAGTGGTCAGTAAACCTGATGGATCTTCTAAGTCAACTTGGGTCCCTGACGAGAACTAGGTGAAAATGATCAAGATTCAGTTAGAAGATGTAGCCTGAATGTAGTAGTTGGCGGAAGCAGCGAGACTGGGAAAGCCCTACACTGGGACTAGTTCTCGAGGGATTTTTATAGGAAGATTCTTCTCTGTAATAGTCCAGGAAGAAATGAAAGAATGATTTATCAAATTGCGGTAGGGAGATTGGATTGTAAATAAGTACACTGCAAAATTCCTAAAGTATAGTCGGTCGGTGTTTCACATGGTGGCCGACAAGGAGAACCGAGCAAGCAATATCTTAGTGAGAAATGAAGATGAAGAGCAGGATGTTTCTTATCCCCAAGCAGCCCAAGGAGTATTCTCAAGTTCTTCAATCATCATCCGGGAAGTGGAATGGACCCAGAGAAGAAAGATTAGGATGAGTTGCAGATGAAGTTGGTGAAGAGACCCTCTTAATTGATGGAAGTGAAGGCTCAGACAGGCCCTTGGATGCCCTATTAGCTAAGCCATCCCTCCAACCTTGCCCTCAACACATGACATGGGAGTATCATCTGAAGCCGAGCACTTATAACACAACCACCGGAGAGGTCATGAATTATGTCATACACCGGTTCAGAGATTAGTTGAAATGTGACTGACTGTTCAAGGAGACAGAGAACATCACACCAATCAGATCAACTCATCCAGTATCACCGTTGTGAGGGAATCTAGGACCTACTGTCAGAATAACCTCGCTTCATCCCCAGCATTCAGCATGGAGTCGTATGCAAAGGAGACTAAGAGTTAGGGCACATGGTAGAAAGAGGCAAGCATAAAATCTGACTGAAGAGGAAGTCAGGATGCTCAAGACGATGGAGTAAGAACAGGAAGGATGCTCAATATCTGAAGGAGGAACCCTGAAAGGACTGACCGTAACTAATTATTCCCATTTTTAGCATGTCGGGAGTTGGTAAACTTCTCTCTATCATGTCCTCCTCATTGCACTATCACCATCAATCCTAGTCCGTCCTATCTCTCTCCCCATTTCATGATTCCTATCTCTCCTATTTTTACTATTCTGATTTTTATAACCTTTATGCCAACTTAAGATATGTATAGACTAGTGAGATAATAGCAAGGCAGATGTAGTCACTCTCATTATGTTCTGGCATTCCTCGACTCTGGTATATCACATTGTCTTATACTGGGCAGATCTTCGGCCTCGCATTATATTCTTGTATTTATGGATACATCCTAGGAGACCGGTACGTCAAGTGGAGTAGTCATCGCTTATATAGTCAGATAGATTGCATCATTTCATGAGGAGTGTCAGTATATAACAGTAATTCAGAATCAGGACTTCTGGCAGACAAAGTTATGATATTTTTCATTCCTATTCCTCTAACAGCGATCATGATTTCTTCGACTATGTCCATGGAACTCGGGTATTCTCAGAGCTAATCTGCAGTCAGGTTATTATTCAGAAGACAGCGTTCGGGACACGTCTAAGTTATTATAATTTCTTGATCATATTCTCAGAGCCACTAATTCCTGGCAGTTTTTATTAAATTGGTGGACCAAAAGCTCCGCTAGCCTCGCCAAGCGAGGGTCGTGTTCTAGTCATCCGTGAACCTAACCGGGTGTGAGTTTCGCTGCACCCTGGTGCTTAGCATTTAGCGTTGTGTTACGCGCTGGCTTCGCCACGTGAGCTACGCCATATGCGAGCCTCGTAGAGCGTTAGCTTCGCGGCACCCTAATGTTTAACACCTGAGCCGTGTTACGCGATGACCTCATCTAGGCTTGGTTTCATCCGTGGCTAGTTCCTTCAGTGCTTAGCACTCTAGCCATTCCTCGGATTTCTTCCGCCCAGCGTGCTTTCATGATCTGCTGAACAGAGTTCCATCACTATATTTGAGCTATCGCCATAGCCTTGTCAATAATCCATTCTACAAATCTTGCAGGGCTCAGATATCTTCTTCCTGTTTCATCTGCAGACGGGTTATCATTCAGAAGTCAGTATTCAGAATTTTTCACAGTTATTCTATATTCTTGGCTACGTCTTTCAGAATTAGCAACGCCCAGTTTACGGAAAATTTTAATTATTGGTCTTCTTGATTTATACTCATCATTATCAAGGTTTTCTTTATCTTGGGTATCCTGGTTTATTCCTGGGGAATTAATATGTATGTGGCACCTCAGTAATTCTACGGCAGAAGGACAACTTCATGCCATGCAGGGTTTTGTATTATAATATGGACATCAGCACTATGGATTTCATTAGCTTTAGCTCACAGTCTGATCGAAGTATTATTGATTATCTTACCAAGTCAGCTCACTTTATATTGTTCAGAATGGGTTAGTCCTTTGAAGTTCTGGCAGTGTTCTTTTATAAACAGACATCAGATCAGTATTATTATGGCACCGTCAGAGGATATATATATACGGCAGAAGTGCAGAGATGCTTTAGTCCTAAGTTAGTTGTTCAGTCAATCTGGGGGAAAAACTCATAGTTATTCATATCTTGATTGGCATAATCCTCATCCCTATTTTTTTTTTGTGTGTTCATTCCACCGTTGTCCCCTTTGTGTTCATTTTACCCCTTATCGAAATTGCGAGGACGCAATTTTGTAAGGTGGATGGAATGTAACACCCCGCTCCCGGAATACGTACTTAGTTGCGTATTCAGATTTTTTCGATCGTATTTTTCGATTTACTTCCTGTATTTGTTTTGTATTATGAATTCTTTATATGAACGTTTTGTCTTGGATTTGGATTCGTGGACTCGGAGTCAGCCCTAGTCTGAACCGAGGGCCCGATCCTAGAGTATTGCTCGATTTGGACATTCTGGTATTCCGATTTGACCGATTTCAGTTTTAAACATCATTTTCTAATATTCTACATTTTCTATGATTTTCTGGAATTTTCCTCAATTAAGTTGGGAATCTTCAAAACCGGTGTCGATCAGTGCCGCTGACCGATTCCCGGATTTTTAATTAACAAACTAATTGGAATTACTAAAAGTGTCTTTAGACATTATTTCTCAAAATCACATTTCCTATCTAAATACCTTTTTCTGAGGATTTTACGAATTTATGGAAATTCCACCGGAGTCGGTATCGGCCAGTATCGCTGGTTGATTCCGGGACGATCGGAATTGAATTTCTGAATTCCGCTTTCACTTTACTTCTTAAAATCATATTTTATTCTTTAATACATTTTCTGGGATTTTTCAGAATTTATCAAAATCCGGCCGACCCGGTGTAGACCGGTATCGGCGGCTGACTTTTGGATTTTAATTTGAAAACGGGATTTTATTTTGGAAAACCGATTTCATATTATTCCTCAGGATGACGTTTTCTACCTCCGGGCATTTTGGGGATTTTTCTGGAACAGTCGATTTTCGCGGCCATATTATAATATTATTATTTTTCCAATTCATTCTTTTCTTTCTTTCTTTCTTTCCTTTTTCTTTTCCCCCACTGACTCAGCCCACTCTCCCCCACGTGGGAGACACCTCTCCCCCTCTCTCATTAATTCCCTCTCCCATCACCAATCACCATCACTCTCTCTCCTTTCTTTCTCTTTTTCTTTTCTTTTCTTTTCTTTTCTTTCATTTTCTTTCTCTTCTCTTCTTCTTCTTCTTCTTCTTCTCCAGAGAGCCCAGCACCCACGCTTGACCACCGGCGCCACCACCGCCGGCGAGGGAGGCCCCAACTCCGGCGAGCCTCCCCCTTCTTCCTCCTCTCTTTCTCTCTTCCTAATTTTCCTTCTTCCCCTCTACACTCTCTCTCTTCCTCACTGTTGGGGTGGCCGACGGCCACCCCTGTCCTGCGCCTGCGACCGAGGGCCGGCGAGCCCCCGGCGAACCCCCCGGCGATCTCCTCTGTCCTCTGGCCGCACTGATGCGGCCAGAGTTGGGCCCGGCCAGGGCAGCATGCCCTGGCCGTGGTTTGTTGGAGGGAGGGGGCTGCTGCCCCCTCCCTGTCTTTCCCCTGGGGTGGCCCCGGCCACCCCAGCTCCAGCGCCCCGCCGGCGCTCCGCCGGCGGTGGCTGCCTCGCCCGGCCAGGGGGCTTCTAGCCCCCTGTGCATGTGAGGGAGGGGGGCTGCTGCCCCCCTGTTCCCTCTCTCTCCCTTGGTGTTTCTCTCTCCCCTCCTCCTTTATTGGCGCCGCCGGCGGCCAGACCGCCGCCGGCCAGGCCTCTGGCCGGCAGAGAGCCGGCCAGGTCCCCTTGGGCCCACGGACCTGTGGGCCCTCCTTGCGTGAGGGGGGGCTACGAGAGCAGCCCCTGATTCCTCTCTTTCTCTCTCCTGTCCCACTTTTCCCTCTCTCTCCCTGCGTTTCTCCCCCTCTCTCTCTCTCTGCGTTTCACTCTCTCACTCTCTCTCCTGAGTCTCTCTCTCCCCTTGGAACTCTCTCTCTCTTCCTGCACCTCTTTTTCACTCTCCTGAATCCTCTCTCTCCTATTCTCTCTCTCTCTCTCTCCGATTATTTGCCGACGCGGATCTCACCCCGCGTGCGGGCCCCCTCTCTTGACGCGGCCTTCGCGTTATTGTATCGTCACGACGCGAGGCTAACTCCCGCGTTTGTGATTCCCGCGTCCGCGTTCTTCTCCGTTGGCAAGACTTAGGACCGGCCACTCCTTTTGGATTGTGGCCGCGTTCTTCTGCGTGACACGACTTAGGGCCGGTACCCTCCTTTTGGATTGGGGCCGAATCTCCCTTCGTCGGGCGCAGCAAAGGAGTTGCCTTTCCTCTTCTCTGATTGTTTCCTAACGCGGGCCTCCAACCCCGCGTTTGTGGTATCTTCGCAGAGCGATCCCCGCGTCTGCTCTTCCCCGCGTCTGCTATTTCCGCGACGCGACTCCCGCGTCTGCGACCCCCGCGTCTCACTCGCATAACCCGCGTCTCCCTGAGTCTCTTTCTCTCTCTAAGTTTCTCCCTCTTCCTCTCTCTAACTCTTTCTCTCTCCTCTTCACTTTCTCCCTCTAAACATTTATATATATTATTATATTTATGGCACGTGCGCGAGTTCCATGGATTCAGAGTTTTCGGCTTTCCGGTGATTTAGGCGAGTGTTCTCGCTCTCGCCTCCATTTGGGTTTCCCCGCTCCGTCGGGTCGTCATGTATTTTATTCTATGTTTCCATGTATTTTGTATTGGGCTGAGTCCCTGTATTTGTGTATGGCCGAGTGCCAATCTCTGGACATGTATTGCTCTGTGACGAATGCTTGTACTAGGGTAGTTTACTTCTTGTACATATACCATGCCTGTGATGTATTGTACTGCCTTATACCATACTTGGCTTCCGGACCCTTCAACCTCCGGTCACTCACTATTTCGAAAGAGAGGTGATTGGGACCGGCAGGTCTCTCAGTTCAGCCTCCGGTCCCTCACTGTCTCGGAAGAGGCGTGATTGGGATCGTCAGGTTTCTCAGCTCCGCCTGGTTATCATGATCAGCGTTCAGCGCTTTACCACTAGATTCGTCTAGGCGAGTTGCTGCCGGATTTACTGCTCGTACTTCAGTCGAGTCGTCCCGGTAATCTCGCCAGACGCTCCAGTGTTAAATACTGTTTGCTGTCTGTACTTCCAGCTTGCTCAGCTCCGCTTGTTTGTGCTCAGCTACTATTCTACCCCATGCCATTACTTCATGCCTGACACCTGTCTATACTACTTGTCGTTTTCATATTACTTTTAACACATGTATATCACCTGTCAACTGATTTGCTATCACCTAACACTTGACATGCTACTATTTGGCAAGACCCCTTGTTATGACATGACTTGCCACCGGACTAATATCAATCTCTTGACCTGACTGGTTACCTGCTAAATATCACCATCCTGTCATGCTATCACTTGACACCCAGCATGATATACTTGACCTGTGATTATCACATTTACGGGAACCCTGCCTTGTTATCCTGTACTATGTACAGTGACCTGATATCCTGTATCATGATCAGTGACCTGTTATCCTGTATTATATACAGTGACCTGAACTCCTGAATTCCTGATCATGTCCCGTTCCTGTTATTCCCGTAAATTGATAATTAACCTAATAAATCATAAAAGGAACAACTTGCATCGGGTCGGGGGAAACATGCGGCTATCAATATGTGTTCGTGTTTACAGTGGTATTAGGCATGTTGTGCAACTAAAACTTCCGGTCTGACCTGTGGGCCTCCAGGCGACCGAGGGGAGTGCTGGCTCCCTCCTCCTGAATCATGATAAGGGCATACATAAGACCCTCCTGAATCGCCTTGCGGCAGGTTCCGTCACCAAGCAGCGGAACATCCTGGGCCGTGGTCCCGGGTATGTACGGGACCCACTGTAAACATAGTTCGTTGATACCCCCGCTGGTTTCCAATAACAACCTTGCTTTACTCGGATATGGATCTATGTGTGCTGGGACGCTAGTTCACATAGCTAGATATCAGGGTAAGACGAGTAATAATAATAATAATAATAACCGGCTCTTTAAGTTGTAAGTAGAGGTATGTGGAATGGGACGCATACTGAAGCCTGCAGCTTAAACGGCTTTGAATTTGTGATATGCCTTACCATGTTGCTTGTGCTGGTTTTACCTCGGATTTCCGGTTTTATGAGTATTATCGTATTAACTGCTCATGCCCTGCTCTATTCCTTGTATCCACCTGCCTCCTGCTTATTATCTTATCATGTCTTGAGTGCAGTCTGGTTGTATGTGCTTAGATTATGGTGACATAAGATAAGGGTATATATATGAGGGTTTCCTTGTTTGGATTATTCCTTCGACGTACTAGTCTTATGGAGCCGTGATCTGAAACCATACAATCAGATTTGCTCGTCCTCGGCTTTATTTGATTTATCGCTTTACTTATACTTACCCTGGCTCGCCACTTGGCTTTTGCTTCACCACTCGCCTGGGGAGTTTCATCTGACTCCCCTGGATTCTCATGTCTAGGTCAAGGAGCTTGGAGCGTGTGGATTCTCTCTGTTGTTGATCAGAGTGGCGCAGCTGAAGCGTGGATCCCCAGCAGACCGTTCAGAGCTCTATTCTTCCAGGCTCCCGGTGTGCCTCTCGAGTTTTCCTTTAGTAAACTCGTGAGTGCCCTTTTGTACTATTCATTCATGTACATCTGCTTGTAATCTCGCAATTGCGCATGTCAGTGATGTAATATTCATGTAATATTGGATCACCTCTGGTGATAACTTTGTAGTTGTACTCATGTGTTGGAATGTATAATGCACCACTTGCTTCCGTACTCTGATTCTTGCCTGTACTGATGCTTAGCGTATATACGTGAAGGTACTTCTGACTTGCGTATATACGTTGCAGTAATGTCTCCGTATCCGCCGGATCGGGGCGTTACACTTATTTTCGAGTTTCTATAGAGTTGTCACCTTAGACTCAAAAGGAAGAACATTACATGTCTTGCGCTCCCTATTCGAGTGTAATTGGGAGTATGATATATGCTATGGTGTGCACTCGTCCTTACATTTCACACATCGTTAGTGTGGTGAGTGATATGCATAATTTTGAAAAGGCTCATTGGTAGGAAGTAAAACGGATACTTTAATATTTGAGAGGGATAGCATGTATTGGTTTGATGTATCATAGAGATGGTGAAAAAAATAGTGAATTGGTTGGTTATTCAGATTCAGATTGTAGGTGATCTAGATCATAAAAGTTCTCTGACTGGTTATGTGTTCAGTCTTTTAGGTTATGCCATTAGTTGGAGAGCTTCATTACAGCCGACAGTTGCATTGTCTATGACTGAGACAGATTACATAGCATTGACTGGGACAGTAAAGGAAGCTATATGGTTGAGAAATGTGATCATTGATTTTGATTTGATTCAAAGTGTGACTCCAATATTTTGTGATAGTCGGAGTGCTATTGACTTGTCAAAGAATCAGGTGTATCTTGAAAGAACCAAACATATTTATAACCTCATTCGAAATATTAAGGTTATTCAGGTTAAGAAGATTTGTACTACAAATAACTCGACTGACATGTTGACGAAGCTCGTACCCTCTTTCGAGCATTGCCTCGAATTGCTTGGTGTTGGAGATGGCGATGGCATGGTTCAAAAACTCGGCCGTTCCGATTCCGACTCGGCCGAGTCGGAACCAGAATGACCTTTCTCGTTCCGAGACAGTCCACGAGTCAACCTATTGTATTGTTTTGCTTGACTCGGGGCCGACTCGGCCGAGTCAACCGAGTCGACCCCAAGTCAAGGACGACTCGGCCGAGTCGGTCGAGTCGAGCCAAAATTTCATATAATTAATTTCATATAATTTAAATTTTTACTAAAAAGGTAGAGCTAATCTTTACTTTTGTGAAAAGAGTAGTTAATTTAAATTTAATTAATTTCATATAATTTACTAAATTATGAATTATCTTAATATTTTAATACCGCGACACATGTTTTTATGTATTATCTTCATATTTAATGTATTAGGTGATTTGTTTTAGATATGTTATACGTCAAGTTTGATGTTTACATTTTAAAAAAAATTTCGTGATTCTTCTAGAATTTTTTGAGCTCTCTATATAGCATTTCACGTGTCTCGCCCGAGTCGGCGCCGTGACGTTGCGACCAATGTGAAACGGTGTTCACCGAGTCGGCGCCCGAGACCACGACTTTGAATCATGGGCGATGGTTGAGCCCACCAGGGCTCTTGGAGAAGGCAGTGAGTGCTCGATGGAGTTTGAGTCAATGTGGAGAATTATTTGTTGGGTATTTGAGTCAAGGTGAGGATTGTTGGATTATGACTCAATACCCATTAACATGGTCCGTTTGTATCCATACCTGAATCCAACCCATTTGACTTATTGAGAGGGTTTTGGATTTTGTGTTTGAGAAAAATAAGAGGGACAATTTCAAATCTGAAAAAATAGTGAAAAAAGAGAAGAAAAATAACCGGCTTCTTCTTACTCTCTCTTCTTATTGTGTGTGAGAAACTAGGGTGTATTTTGACGGTTTGTTTGGGGTTTTGGTGAGAGAAAACTCTTATAATTTTGATATTAGTGGATTCTTTGTTGTCTTCCCCGTGGACGTAGGTCAATCAAGACCGAACCACGTTAAATCTTGTGTCTATAGTTGTTTCTCTGTCAAGTGATTGTTTTGTGTTGTTTTTCCTTCCCTCTATCCCCTGATTTGTGGAATCGAAAACCGTTTGTTACAACATTTTTTTGTACTGTGGCTGATAAATCTTTTCAAAAGAGTTTCTGTTATTCATGCAGCTTATTATTTTTAACTATCTCAGTGATTTTTTAAAAAATATTTATAGGGTATATGATTATTGAAATATGTTTATCAGAAGTATTATTCAAGTGTTTCTAGCAAACTATTTGACCATTTGAATGTGTTTTTACTGGAAAATTACGTACATGTGAAATTTTATAGTCTCATCTATGAAACATACTCTGAAAATTATGATGTCTAGCCAAATGGATAAGTGGACACAAGCACGAAGTAAGGTAATCACCCATGATCAAGGGATTCGGTTCATGTGTGTAAGCTACACACATATACAATAAGAGGGCCAATCCCGCGTTGACACGTGGATTGAAACTCTTATAATCTCTTATAATATGTGTGTGAGGCCCACACACATAACTCATTATAAGAGGATCAATACACGTGTCAATGCGTGATTGGTCTTCTTATTATATGTATGTGTGGCTCACACACATGAACCAAACCCTCAATCAAGCAGATATTAGTGGCTTCTCCTTCTAAAAATTTCACTTAAGCAAGTGTTCTGATTTAAAAACTGGTTCATTGAGTAACTGTGCAAAGTTGCCTACAAACACTAGGAGAATTTAGCACTGATTAGTCAAATTTACCAAGTTCTTTTCATGTGAGCCTTAACTAGAATTCAAGCATTTGAAACAGCAGTTCTGCATATTTTACCCAAAGCAAGTTATAAGAACATGATATGTCGAAAAGGCATAGTTCATTTTACCCATTGCAAGAAACAATGATCACTGTAGCTCAGAAACATAAGGTAATGCTCACCATCTTTGATTCAGATGATATGACAATTTTCATCAGTTCTACACAAAGGTTTCACTTTTGAATTGATTACTCACGAGAGCATCTTATATTTCAAGTTAAGGCCTTCAAGAATTCAGTGTAAAATTCTCTCAATGTAGATAGTTGAGGCTTTCAGGTTCCCTCAATGATTGTTAAGTTTCTCTTTTGCTCTAGAATGTAGAATAATTGAAGTGCGTTGAGTTTTTTGCTTCAGTGTTAGTTGTGAAGACTGTATTTTTTATCTCCCTTGTTACAACAAGGAGCCAATCTAAGCTCCATGAAATGGTCACAAATTGAGGAGTGCCTCTTGAACTGAAACTTTTCTGCTGTTTATTTTTCTAAGACTTTTTGTTTTTTTTGTTTTTTTGGTTTGTGACTTTAATACTGATTTCTCTTGTTTTGTTTGAGCATGTAAATTATATGTTCAGTGTTTGGCGACCTATCAACTTTAGATGCTGGTATAGTGGTATCTATTTTTTTTCCTGACTAAAATAACTAATTTCTTGCTTCTTGCTGCTACATAACTACCACTACTGTTTTTTGTCCCTTTTTTTCCTCTTTTTTTTTTTTTTCCTTAGACAAAGTCCTTTGCCTGGACTCGAATCTGGAACTTCCCTTTGCTGTTGATATGAATAGAACTTGATTGGAAGCATAGGGAAGTAAGAAAGTGAGAAAGTGGGAGGCCTCATTTTTTACTTCCATTGTCCATCCAAATACCGGAAACGAAAAATAAGAAAACCTCTTTCCTTTACTTGACACCTTCTTTTATACAATCATTTCCTCACTTTCAAGATGCTAGAGTTAATTTTGTGGTAATGTAAATCTCATTTGTAATGAATTGTATCTGAAAACACTTAATTTTGTGATCATGTAAATCTCACTTACATTATAATTACAGTCTAATTTTTCGTAATTAATTTTTATTTTAATATTATTTTGCGATCAATTTTGTGATTAACTTTTTCACTTACACTTCCACATTACCATCTAAATACCGAAAAAAACATAATATTTTTCAAACACACTTCCCAACAACATCCAAACACCAAAACTTACTAACCAATTCTCAAGTTCCAAAAGGAAATATTACTACTCTCTCAATTCCACCCCAACCAAACAGGCCAGTGAAGAACTTTAGCAAACATGAAAGTTTCTGCAGAGACATCATGGATTCTGGTTAATGCTTGACTTGTGGTTGGATACTCCCAAAGGCTTGCTGAGTTACTTGTGGACAAAGTCCCTTGCCTGCACTCCAATTCTGAGTTTTGCTTGTTGAGGCTTTCCAATTCTTCAGAGAGTGCTTGTTCAGTAGCAGCTTATTTTGAAGCAGAACATAGTAGGGTCGAAGATAATCGATTATCTTAACTTGCCAGCGAAAGAATTTTGCAACATTGCAGTTGAAGAACCAAATAGAGAACATAACGTCCATACAGGCTGCACTAACAACATAATTTTTCCCACTACATATCAGAAAGAAGTTTATAACATAGTATTCATTTCTAGGATTATCATCAAGTTGCGACTTGAGAACAGTATACAGTGAATTAAAATACAAACTATGAGAAGTATCTTTCGTGAACTAATTATATAGATCAAAACAAGATCTATTGAGTGGAACTCAGCTCTCCCACAAAGAATTGCAGGCCTTTTCTATTCTCCATCAAGATGGAGCAAGAATGACAATGCCTCCCCAAAACCCTCCGAAAAGAGAGAGAGAGAAAAAGAAAAAGAAAAAAAAGGTAAAAATTATATTGATCCAGTTCTTGTTGAGATCTTTACCCCTACTCACTACTCGGTGTTGATACAAACAGCAGAAACCAGTTAAGGTTCCTGGCAAAAGAATCGGGCGCAACATACTGCAACCTCTGCAGAACACCATGCGGACGAAATTTACACTTTAACAAGCTGTTGCCACCCTCTCCAGAGAAACAGAAATAATACCTGCCTCTTTGTTTCCCTGAGAAGCTCATTTGCTGCGCTTCTTGGCTTCACTGTAAAGAATGACCCCGACAACTGTAATGGCATAACCGAACATCCCTGTCACTGATACAGGGTTCCTAAATATTAAAATTGAGATCACCACGGCCACAGCTCCCTTCGCATTCCCCAGGACCTGAAACAAAGGGGGTGGTTCATCATCTTTAGAAATCCCTATGCCCTTGGAAAGAGATGGATCGGTTATTATAAGATAATAATATATGGCAGAAACCAAATGAAAGATCACTTGGCACTGTGTTCTGCAACAAGTAATTCACAAGTGCACATTTACTTGTCTGCTACTGTAAATTTCCACTGTAACCAGTGAGGCAGCTCTAGAGCCTGATTCTCTTAACAATGTTTCGTCATAAGTTTGTTCTGAAATATTTTGATCCTGGGTCCTGATATCTGTGGCTCTAAATTAATATAAAGAGCACTGCAGCTAGTAAATGATATTTGGTTCCACGGTATGCTTTAAAATATAGAAGGTACCCAACACAAGATTTACATCAACTTTACCAGGAAGAACACAACTGCTCATAAAAGAGAGTTAAATAGGTGTAGATAGCTTCCATGTCATCTTAACAAATAAAATTAACTAGCACAAAATCAATAGGAAGGAACTTTTGGAATAAACGGTACAGCTCAAATTAAATTATAAACCAAATTAGTAATTGCGAATAACATTCATAGAAGAAGAAATATCAAGAGATGTATCAGAAATATGGATTAATATTTTGAAACTTTAAAAGACGTTCATGGATTTGGTATCCAATCAGCTTGTTGGCACCAAAAAAAAGGTTTTCCACTTTTGAAGTTCATCATAACACAAAATGTGAATAAGATAAAGGACTAAAATGGTTTAACTTCAGTACCAATCCAAGTAACAAGTGGAGTAGACCAGTTAGGTCACAATCCATGTGGACAGAAAGCACGGGGCAGTCAAGATTGGACTATGACCAACCTCATTGGACCCAATAGATAGAGAATCACGAGTGCAAAATGGATGATCTAAATCAACCCAAAATGTATTCTGCTTATATTTAAATCAAGCTAACAGCCAAGAGCCACTTTGGCACACTTGAACGGGAGACAAAAAGACAAGTTTACTTTCTCAATCTTCTAATTTCTAAAGCAAAAAAAAATTGAGTAGACTGAGTAGACACTCACCCAATCTCCTCAACCCATCCACCCACACAGAACCTCTTTTTCCTAATCCAAAGGATTGCTGGTGGCAACAAAACTACTTTTTGATGCAAAATTACTGAACTGATGTGGAGTTAATTTGTCATCCAGAAAAACCCTTTTAGGATTGTGATAGAAAGAATTTCCACATTTTTTAAAACAGGTGCACTCCAATGAATTCACACCCAAAATTTTCACTTCAACAATCCAAACAAGCCTTAAAAAGGTCAGTTTCACCATGCTCACATCCAGCAGCACCTTATCCAAAAATCTATGAAATATCCAACACAAACCACAGTGCACAGGAAACAACGTCTCAGACTCATTAGATTTCGATCAGGAACCACATTCATCTCAGCTTGGGCACCTCTTCTGCCAGGATTATTAGCCAGTTTGCAGGCAAGAAACGGTGCCTATACTCCCAAGTCCCAACAAATTACCTAGGCACAAGACTCCAAAAATGGGTCGATGTGACCTAGCAACATGAGTCTAAATGGTCAACATTGATATTGTCAGCACTTCAAAGTGGGTTCTGATTTGTATCCTACATGTGTGGCACACCAATACTTGTATGACACATATCAAATGCCCTAGGGCCATGGCGGTGTTTTAAAGAAGTAAAAACGAGTGTTGGATCCTTGTCGGCTTTAAAATTTTTTAAAGATTGCATGTAGGACACCAAAGCTATGACTAATTTTAGATAAACATAAGAAGGACCCTTTGTTGTAGGTTGGATGCTATTTTAAAACAACCTATACACATCCGAAACATGTGAGGACATTCATTGGCTTATATAGGTTGACATGTGAGAGACATTCATTGGCTTATATAGGTTGACAATTGGATTTGACTTTCCTGTCTCTTTCTTTGGTTTACAATTAGAAAATATAAAGGTATTAATCATTCAAGTTACTTAACTTACTTTTGTTTTCTTTATATTGTATAAAGCATGTCCTACGCATTGCTAATCAGTAGGTGTTTTTATGTAATGCCTATGATTATGTTCATGCATCATCACATCCATATGCCCTGCTTGTTAAGGATTGATTGTGCCCATGTCTTCGTGTCTGGTCATTCGTGTGTGCTGTGTCAATGTCTTTGTGCTTAGTAGAATATGACTGGTTATTCTTCTTCAAAAGTTGTGAGAGAAGTCAACTTTCTCAAATATGACTGGTGAATTCAATAGCCTTAAGTCAACACTAGCGTGAGATGCACCCAAAAAAATCCACCATAAAACCTCCACAGGAGCAATTTAATTGGTAGCGGATTATTGTCTCGTTGGAACTTGGAACCATCATTTATTTGTACAATCAGAAAATATTTTTATTCTTATACTGCAGAAATTTTGGCATTTGTTGATAATTATTAGCTGGTTTAGAGAAATTCTACATGAGGCCCCCCCTAGGGCAAGTTCCTAGCACTCTGTAGGCCCCACAAACCATCTTCTCTCTCTTGGCCTGACACGTCCAGAATGTAGAATTTCTCATTGGTTGATTATATGGCAAGTTGCCCACCCAATATGGACATGCTGGCTCTGCCCCAAGTTTGGGGAAAGGAAATTTGACCAAACACACTCAACTAACTGCATCTACATCCAAGATGCTAAAATGTTCCTTTCTAACCATCAATTCAATGTCAAAAAGATGAACAGCACAAACAAAATAGATAACCACCCATGTCCAAATTTGGGAACATGGTCACATAATCAAGTTCCTTTAATCTGAAAAGTTTTAATAATCATATCATACTTAAAGCTTTAGGTTGGTATGAAAAACTTTGCAGCCATTTCTTTCTTAGGAGAGAGATCTGAGGGTTGTAGTCAAGAGTGTCAAGCAATAAAGGCAACATATAAAGAGAGTTATTATTATTAACATAACTTATGATATTCTTCAAAACACACACACACACACACACACACACACACACACAGAGAGAGAGAGAGAGAGAGAGAGAGGTTCTGGTTTTTTTTTTTTTTAAATGTTGGTAAAGGTTATTCGAGACGACATCAATGAAGACTCCAAAGCCTCTTTGACTTATCAAGTGAAGACTCCTGACTTTTGAAAAGAAGGAATCTGGTGTGTTTGCTACACAGCCATCAACGAGGACTCCAAAGCTTCCTTGACTTGTTAAGGGAAGACTCCTGATATTTGAAAAGGAAATTAATGCATCCTTCTGTGCGCGCAAGCATGCAGGAAAGGGCACAGGTAAAGAGACCTTTTTCTCCTCTTTCATGTGTTACCGAAGACTACATATCACTACCCAAAGCTGTGGTGCCTCCTTCACTTATTAAGGTTCTCTCTCTTTTGCATGTACATTTCCAACTAGATTAGCGCATATCTATCCCTTTGGCTCTAATTAGTTATCTGTTGCAATCCATTGTAGAAAGGGTCGGAAATGAATATCATTGTATTTTGAATTCTCTTTCATGTGCAGATTCTTTATTGCAGTAAAAACAAGATAAATACAGTCCTCGCGTAGAACAAATACATTTAGCTGAATCCATCCGGATGTCTAGTTCCTTTTGCCTTTTATTTTTCATTGCCAGAAGCTTGCTTCAAAATTAGCAGCGAGAGTTGTTCCTTAGCCTATAGGGTAAAGCTCTTGTCTATGAAGCTTATGCTTTTGCACTTTGCATATCTAAGTGTGGGATTTATCCTAAAGTCTTCTTTTGTGCCTCCCCTGTTTCTACTCTTGCTCTATCTGATGATTTAGGAGGATCTCAACCATCTATAGCCACCGACGGAAGTCATCTTTTGGTGTTGTGTTGGCAACTTTTACTTTCATCTTCACCCTGTTTATCTCTCTCTCTCTCTCTCTGTACTAACGTGTCAGTTTCTTCTTATTTCTCCCTCACCAGAAATGCCAAACGCACAGCCTCAAGTCCTCTAATGCAGTTATTCCATTTTTATCCATCTTCACATCTCTGTTTAACATACGATATATATATATATATATATATATATATATATATATATATATATATATATATATATATATAGAGAGAGAGAGGAGAGAGAGAGAGAGAGAGAGAGAGACTTGTGTAGTTCCATAAGGATTTGGGCCGAACCCTTCCCACTCAAATACTAATATCCGACATTTAAATACAAGTTCCACTCTGTTGAACTTGATCAAGTAACTAAAAATCAAAAATCAAGTGTTTTGAATACTTTTACCCATCCATCAAGCGGCGCAACATGGACGGCCGAAAGTAGTGAGTTAGTTAGATCTATATCTTTAGACATACAAATTTCCGATCCGGCCATTTGATCATGATCTAAATATTTAAAACCCCCTACAAACCAATTTGTGCTAGGTTTCAAATGTTCTACACCGTTAAACTAACCAACTCACTATTTAGGCCGTTCATTTTTTTCCCTACTTGATATATGAGCAAACAGTATTTAAAATACTTAATTTTGTTTTATAAATACTTGAAATAATATAGATCAACTCCAACAGAATGGATCTTGTATTCGGATGATATATGCTTGTATTTGGGTGGGAAAGGTTCGGGCTCGAATCCTTCTGGAACTACACAAGTTTTTATATATATCTTGGACCATAGAGAAAGATTGTATGTCGTTTTTAATCTTTCATATGGATACACATAAACTCCCAACTTTTAGGATAAAAATAAAAATTCATAAAATTTACACTTTTCATCTAGCACATGGTAACACTTTATTTTATTTATTTGAAGTTTTTTAGATACCTAAATTTGTATGTTGTCTATCAGTGTACAATGACAACATAACAAATGCATCCACATTTGATGATAGACCTAATCACATGGGGTCTGAATTGAAATCTACAAAGTGTTATATTGAAGCATAAATCTGATGGCAGCTTAATATGATAACTTGATATATCATTGGAGTGTCCCCGAGCGCGAATCTTCTCAGATTTAGTGGAAAAAATTGGCTACTGGTTTATGACTAAAAAAAGGATAAACCTAGAGTGAGAACAAAAATAATGAACAAGATAAATTTAACACAGTTGCAGAGCTGATGAAAATTTGTATAAGGTTATAATTAAAACATGAACAAAAAGTGAATTATAAATTTCCTAACAATGAACCTTACCTGCAGAGTCAAAGCACTGGTGTGTTTGGTGACCAGGAAATTGGTCAGATTCACAAAATACGCTAAAGCGGAATTAAATAGCAAATACCAAATAATTTTGATATCTTCCCTAGCAAGCGCTATCGTGATGCCAACCACATTCTCCTCCATTACGATTGTTGCAGGAAGAAGGAGAACCACTGCAATCGGTGCCATGTATAGAAGGAGGTTCATAGAATTAAGCTTTTCCCTAAAAAAGCGACAAAAAGAAAAAAGAAAAATCTTAGTACAGGCATAGTTAATAGGAAATATATTCCAGCTTTGTAGCTACATAATGAATTTTGTGTTGATTAAAAGCATGCTAATATAACACAGTTTCAAGAAGGTACCAATTTTTAACATAAAATATTTGCTTCAAGTCAACCTAAAGCAAAATCATATACCATGATATAAATATATGCTACAAAAAATGGTGCACTCATTACCCCTCAGAGGACAGCAGAATCCCTTGTAAAACTGATTTAAGTGCCCTTGCAGCAGTTGCGCCAACGCACATAATAAACCCAAACAAGTGGAAACTTGGCTCTCCCTACAAAATTGAAGGATAAAATAGTGAGCACCTCATAGTTGTCACTTATCATTCTTCCATCTCAACAAACATCCCACTATGGAAATAATGAAATTCAACTTGCTACAAAACTAAGAAGTTATGTAAACTGATGATAAATAACATTGATGCATAAAGCTTGGTGATGTTTTGAATTGTTTATTTCTTCAGGGAAGAAACATAGGAGGCAATAAGAATAACATCAAAAACCTCACCCATAGATTGGGTTAAAACTTAAAGGTGTAGTGCAAACTACATAAAAGTGTCGATTGAGTTTTGCAACCGCCCCTCATAATTGCGCAAGCATACTTCATATAAAACACTTAGCACCATGCCAAGCACATGTGAGGATATATGAAATTATGAACCTAAAGTCCCTTTTATCCATGGTCGATCCAAAAGTGGAGCAACTCAATATCATTACAATGAAATACAAATGATCATAACTAGGGCCACTGTTTTATTTGCAAAAGACCAGGTTAGGAGCATGTTTTCAATTATCATAAACAAATGTCAAATGGGTTTCGGTTCTTTACAGAGTTGCCCAGAAAGTCTGAAATTCCAAAATAAAGTTCTTGGATTTGTTTTTTCTTTTAGATTTTTTGTTTGTAAAGTACTGAGCCAAATATATTCACCACAAATCTCTCGTCTTCTTACTCCCCTCACATTTACAGGTCACCAATAGCCGAACTATGTACATTACTGATGAAGCTCTGACTTCCTCTGACCAGCCAAAAGATTAGCATTATTCAACAGCGCTAAAATCTAGAATAAACTTTTGAAAATGACAAGCTGCAATAAGGTCAAACAAAGTTGTCTTAAAATATGACAAGATGTAAAAGGCTAGAGAAATATATAGTTTCTGCTTAGAAATTTTCATGATTATATATCAAACTAGGAAGCTTACAGTGATTTTCACCAGAAATTAAACCTGGCCATTCAAAATCAAAACTTAAAGGAAGTGTGAGTTCATAAATCAACAAGGAAAAGACCCTTGACTAACCAATCAACAACCAACCATCCAACCAAACAAAAGAAACAAAAACAAACCCCCAAAATCAAAATGAAAGAAAGAAAGACAAACCCGAAATGCAAAAGAGATATACAAAGAATGAAGTGTACTCATTTAACCTCGTATTTCCTAAACAAACGATATTTTATAGATAAAGTAATGAACGTTAATGCATTTTTATTAATTTACCACCACATGTAGACAGAGGAAATGAAGTTAGCTTATCCGGTTGGATATCAATATGGGTGAAAAACACTTTCTCCATCTCCCCAGGAACTTGAGAGTCGGAAAGGCATGTGACTTGTGACAAGGAGGTCAAAAGTTCAAAGTAAGACACAACCAACATAGTGAAAGGAACCCTATATTGGGAGAGGGTGCAAGGGACCCACCTTATCTTCCAAAACCTAAGCTGTACTGTTCTCAAAAGAACTAAAGGAGAACAATTACCATCCATCACAAACCGAAAAATAGAATTAATATACAATAACAGATAATGGTGGTTATACCAATCAACTTGTTCATTCTATTTTCGCAAAAGGAAAAGAAAGAAAGAAAAAGAAAGAAAGAAAGAAAGTGAATCCATTCATCCAAGTATAAGCATGCGCTAATAAAAGGAATTCATTCAATAATCATAGCGGTCTATAAAACATATTAGTTATAGTACATCACAATGAATAAACACGAAACTGATATCACCTCCTATTTCAACACAGTAAGCAAGTGCTCTGCAAACCAACCATTCCAATACGGCTATCATAAAATTTAAATTAGTAACCCAATCAAAAACCAAAACATTTCCGCATAAATAAAATTTTCCACAATCAGCCACTGATATTGGAATATATTTTAGTTATATCAGGGCATGTCTGGTAGTTGGTGACATAAGATGAAGGTTTATAGGAGCTTGAGTTACAGTTTTGGCCTGTAGCCATTTCAGGCCTGGAAAGGTATTATCGCATACATTGAGGCAATAACCACAATACCCATGCTAAACAGCGCATTTCAAGTATGTTCTGAATTTGGCAATGGGATTTTGCAATACCAGTTATCAAACACACCCCTAGCATAAACTGACAGAAAATGATCTAACACAATAATTTGAGAAAAATACAGTTATTATGCATTTTCTAAACAACTACTCACACTTCCAATTGCAACGCAATCAACAAACTTTACAAACATAAGATTCAGATCTCTCCTGATCAAATCAAATGTCCACTTTTTATTAGAAACCAGAAATTCATTATACATCATTCGCTTATATTCGTACATCCTATTTTGTCTGCTTAAAACTTCAGCTGCACCCAAAATAAAACTTTGAGGGGAAAAAACTGACCAAGTGATAAGTTTCACTATCAGCATAGGTAATTCATTTATTAGAAAACATAATTTGAAAAATAATCACAAGTCGTTCATCAAGCATTCTCTAGGATAAGCTAAATCACCTCAAATTTCAACGGAACCTACTGTAAACTCCCATATTATTAGCATAATTTTACGGACTATTGCCATAAATTAACAAATTAACATCCAAAAACCATCATAATTGGACAAAACGATTAAAAAAAAAAATCATGCATTTTCTACCACAAGCTAAACGACCTACCAAGTTCCTCCTATTTCCAATCAAAATTCAAATTTTTTCCTCTTAAAAACCAAAATTTCTCCACTTACCCCACTGGCGATTATAACTCCAGTGACAACCGGAACCAGCGCGAGGTAAGTGAGCCAGGCCTCTCTCTTCACTGTCATCAAGTAAGCAAACACCGCAGTAAAGAAGGGCGTCGTCGCTCCCACCGCTTGATTGAACGAGACGGGCAAGTACCTCAACGAGACGTTCCCACTGACGACAGATCCACAGAAGACGAGACTCAAAGCGGCGATCTTGAAGAACTGGACCCTAGATCTGATGGTTTGCATGGGCACGAGCTTCATCCACGCGATCGCGATGTAGCTCAGCAGCGAGCAGGCGGTCATGTGGCACATAGTGAGGAAGATTGGGTACTTGAACCCATAATTGCTCAGCAGGTACTTGTTGAGGAGGAGGACGCCGATGTTGGAGAAGTACCAGGAGGTGACCAGGCCAATCGTGAAAAATCGGCCTGTTAACGGCGGGCCTGGATTGATTTGGTGCTCATCGAGGGCGGGAAATTTTAGGGTTAGGGTTAGGGTTTTGATGCGAGTGGAGATTTGAGAATTTGGTGAATTTGGGGGGAGAGAAAGAGAGAGGATGAGGGAAGAGGGCGAGGCTAATGGAGATCTGAGGAGGGATCTTCGTTTTTGTTTTTGCTCAACAGAAGCAAGAGGTTCTATTATTTTGATTTGGCTTTTTTTTGCAATTTTTTTCTCAGTTGGACTGTTTATGTTTTCGGCTTATTTGCATATGTCACCCTTGTGTCCTTTTATTTACATATGTCAAGTTGAGCAAGTCTTGGTCAGCAGAGGACTACAAGTTTGTTTGTTTTTTTTTTTTTTTTTTTTTTTTTTTCGGTTTTAAATGAAGTAAGTATTAGAGTAGGAATAAAAAATTTCGACATTAAATTGGATTTGTATTGGCTTTTTTCATATGCAAGAACAGCTATGTAATAAGTCTTGCAGCGAAAAAGAGAGGAAAAAAAAGGATTTGAAAGTATGTGTAGGAAAGAGAAAATTTAGTGTATTATAAAAAAAATTTAGAGGAAATAATAGAAAAACATTTCTCTCTTGTGGATCCTCAAAGTACAACAATTATTAGCAACTGAAAAGAAATGAGAAGTAATTTTTTTATCGGTTTTTTTTTTTTACTCTTATACTTTGTTTAGTGAAAAATTAGAGATGTTGTATCCGATTTGAGATAGAGGATAAATTATACAAGGAATAGAATATATACGCACATATTTATTTATCCAGAAGGTGTACCATTTGAAAGTTTTTGGAGCAAAACAGTCATTGAATCTCTCTTTGTTAACAAAAGAGGTTTCAAAACTAGCTTTTATAATTCAATATTTTTCAAACATCAAATATCCCTCAATTAGAAATTCTAATTGAAACAGTGAGTGATAATTACCAAGGGGATTCTGCAGCCAGTCATATGTTAAAGAATATTTGATTTAATAGCAGCTTAATCAACCTCTATGTTGTGCTTTATTGTACTGTTACAAATTGATCAAAGAGATTGAATAAATTACAAAATTAGAGTGAAAAGGAAAATTGATGATATGGTAATGTAGATGAATTAGGGACTTAACTATGGAAAAATAAGTGTCACGATTAGCTTAACCTCTGCCAATTTTTTTTGTAAACGCGAGAATTTATATCATTTGAAATAGTGTTCGTATACAGATATGAAGGATTTTCAGGGGTTCTATGCAAAATTCCTCCCTGATCAACTAGGGGTAATTGAACTGGCCGGTTCAAACGAACCAGTCAGCAGCGGACAGTGACAATCTACGGGTTTGTTTCCATTTTGGCAGTGGTTGAGGACCAAACCGTTCGATTTAGAAATAGAAATGTGGGTGGGTGAGAGATTTTTTTTATTATTAATCTTTAATCTTTTTTAGGGGTTACGCAAATTAAGGTGATGGGTGGTTGAACATATAATATTTGTATTATTTGTATTTTTTTCTTAGGAATGCGGAGGAGACGAGGGCGGCCAAAAGAGGGTTGCGATGAGACGAAGGAGGACGGATATTGCCACCTTCAAAAATGATAAAGGCCCCCATATGGATTAGGGCACCCTCAAAATTAATAAAAGCCTCCTAAAAAATTTCTAAAATAGCCAAAATTACATTCCCCCCCCCCCTCCCCGAGCAAACCCATCGCCGGCGAACCCTCCATCTACCCCTAGCGAACCCCACCCCAATCTCCCCCGGCGAACCTCCCTCCCCCTTCACTCGGTGCCCTCTCCCCTCCTTCGCCGCCCCCCCCCCCCCCACCCCCCGGCTGGGGATGGGGAGCACCGGGGGGGAGGCCCTGGGGGATGGGGGAGGCCGCAGGGAAGGATGAGAAGGAGGTCGCGAGGGAGGTGGGGAGGGAAAGATCGGGTGGGGAGGGGGAGCACCGCGTTGGAGGGGGGTCGCCGGAGGGGTCGGTGAGAGGGGAGAGATCGTAAGAAAGAGGAGGAAGGAAGAAAGAAGAAATTAACATTTTGGACTTATCATCGCGGGTGAAACTGTGGAAAAAATAGTGGCACACTTGTAAATACTTTGGGGCCTTTATCATTTTTTGGGTGGCAATATCCGTCCCCGAGACGAATGCGTCGCGTATATGAAGAGTATAGTTATTCACCCCCACAAAATTACTAAATTCACCTCGCTGCTTAACATACTCATAAAATTACTAAACGTAATCTTTAAAATATTTCAAAATTATCCCAACTACCCTTACACTCTTAATCAACCCCCCACCCCCCCCCCCCCCCCCCCCCACCCACCCAAAAAAAATAAAAAATTGCCCTTCCAACCCCCCAATCTCCCTCCCCCGTGGTGCCCGCACGTCCCCTCCCCCTCCTTCGTCCTCGTCGTCTTTTCGCGATTCGAAGTTCATGAAAAACTCCATCATTGCAGAATCATATACAAGTTATGAAAAAATCTAAACTTGTTTGAATTTTTTAGTAAAATTGCGTTATGACAAGTTAGGATCGAATCTACAATGACTTATTAAATCCTAATTATTAAAATATAATTCTTATCTTAATCTAGTTGAGAAATCCTTTAAAAGAATGGTATGATATTGTTTTGAGAACTCAAGTCTTTAATGCATTAAAAATATAAAGAAAACAAAAAAAAATTACTAACCTTATGCGAAGACTAATTAATTAAGGTGATGAAGAAAGAATCTAAGAGATTAAGATGAAGAGAAGCGTGAAACCTGATGACTTTATTCCTTGTCGTCGCTTTGTCTCCCTCCTCCGATCTATGTTGAAGACAAAAGAATTAACAAAAGAAATGAAGAGTAAATATGCATGAGATTGTTGATGAGTTCATAAAATAAAACATGCAATGAGAAAAAAAATCGCATAACAAAAATAATAGAAAGAAGTAAATAAAACTTAGACTGAAACGCTGCAAGATATGTACTGAAGAAGACTGATTTTTATTGAAAAATTGTTGTTACAAATTCTTGATCCCAAACTCGCATTACAACGCTCAACTTTCCTCTCGATTGTTTTTCAGCCTCATCGTGTACCTCTCTCTTACTGAATACATATTTTTATAGGAAAATAAAGAAAAAGGATAGCGTAGGGAGACAGGGGGAGCAAACGGCCTCTCTAATTCAACTAAAGCGGCATTTTTGCCTGCGTTTTCGCGGTCACATCCTGCCGGCCAGGATCTGGGGATTCTCGTCCGTCGTTTCTTCTTTATCCTTCCATCCTTCTGTACTTTAAATCTCTGCTCCATTTTGAGATATCTTTTTTTATCCTCAGCAAAACCGATAAGTTTTTCTTCTAATCCATTTTCCTTTGGATTATGATGATAATATCTCGTCTAATATACCCTATCTTCAAATAATATTACTTTTAGAACCTCTGAATTTGAATCGATCCCCGTTGATTTGAACTTTTAGATTTAATTGGATGTGATTCATGCTCATCTTCTCTTTATTATACTCTACATGAATTAGGGCACTAAGACAAGTGAATTGTAGAAATTATTATAGAATGAATGTAGGAATGTAATAACAATTCTACAATATACGTGTCCAAACAGCGTCCTCGTCCTCCTTAGCATAAAATTAGAGAAATCCAACTCATACTGGCCTTCAAAAAATTAAAAGAAAATAATTAAAGATAAAGATTCACCAACTCCTAAGCTATTCACACGATTAAGAAAACAAACTAAAGATTAAGGATAAAAAAAAACTATTCTTTAATGAGGCCACTGATACCCTTTAATTTTCATAGAGATCTATTGCAAGAAGAAAAAATCTTCAATCTTTTACCCAATGAGATTAGAAACAAACTGAGGTTTTTCATCTGAACTTTATTGAGGGAGATAGATTATTGGAGAGAGGGAGGGAGGGAGGGAGGCTATTCACACCAAAAAAAAAAAAAAAACCTTCTCTTCTTCTCAACCATCAAATTGCGTCGCCCCTGTCAGCCCCGCTATTCAGTAGGAGAGCGAGTGAGAGCAAGAAGAAGATAAGGTTTTGGATCGGAAGTCGATGGCAAGGCTCTCGACAAATTCGTGAGGAGAGATGGAGGTAAGAGGATTGCAGTGGGTGTTCTTGGAGTCGATGACGCGGGGGGTGGGGGTGGGGGTCGACGAGGACGGTGGAGGAGGAGAGGAAACCCGGTGATGGTGATGGCGATGGGCCCCAAAATTGCTAAACACCCCCAAAAGCCTTGTCTGTTTTGATATTTTCATGTTAAGAGTAAAATTGTCCAACAAATTTTAATATCAAAAATGGGTGTGTTATAGGGGTGAGCAGAGTTCGATTAAAACCGAAAAAACCGATCTATACCCAAAAATCGAACCCGACTCGAACCGAACCGCTTCAATTTAGTATGGTGTCGGTTTCGAGTTCCAAAACCCGAAACCAAACGAACCGACCGAATAGCCCCAAATATTCTGTTGAAACTGTTAATTTGAAACACATTGATGCAACATAGTAATCTTTTTTATTCTCTGGTTATGATAAAATCATATAATGATTTCACGAAATCAAAGTTTATCTCTGGATTCCTTCTCCAACTTCTATTCTAAAGAAATTGTCAATCTTAACAGACGACCCGATCCTCTTTGATATTTCAGTTAGTAGTGACTGTCAGTTCTTAACAGCAACAATAACAATCAAAATTAGATTTTTCATATAGAATAATTTCTGAAAGAAAATGAGGGCCGCAGAATGTTTTAAGGTTCACATTTGGGAACTAAAAATAATAACATCAAGAAAATAATTACTGTAAAAAACACTACAGTAACCAAGCTAAAAAATAATCTAGTGCTGTGCTTGAAACATCTGGATATTAACACTATCATTCATAACAAATTTCTGCTCAAGCAATATCATGAAAAGTTTAAAAATACAGCATTGAAAGAAATATACAACATTAATCGAACTGAACCGAGTCAGATTGATTCGGTTCGGTTCTATATCATGTTCAGTTTGGTCAATTTTATCAAAATCGGTAAAAATCATACGGAACCAACCGTCACTCGCTAAGCAGTGTGGTAATTGTGAATAGTTGTGCTGGTACATGAAGAGTACGGCTATTCACACCCACAAAATTGCTTAACGCACCTATATACTTAATACACCCACAAAATTTCTAAACATACATTCCTCGCTTTTTCTAAATTATCATTTTCATCTTAAATCAATTATTTTTTTAAAATACCAATTCTATCCTACCCTTCCTCCCTCACCAAAACATTCATCTCTCCTCTCTCTCTTTCTTACTGTGTGTTAATTATACAATTAGAGATTAATTAAATAGCATTCGAAGTTTGATGTTTTCAGCTGATTTGAGGCTTATATCTAATCCATATATGTTTCTCAGTACATTGTTAATACATTTAAACTAACATGACTAGACAAATAAAAACTATTTTTGCAAAAAGAAATGCGAAAAAAAGGAACGCCTAAATCAAAAGGCCGATCGACTGTAAAACAACAAACAGAAGATAACTAAGTAATCCAACAAACTTTCTCTCTGAAATAAAAGAATGCTTGAAATCTAAGCTAAATACATTAAAATAAATGAATTATGTAGGAATACAAAATTTTAATGCATTAGAATAGAACGCATCAAATTTAGGATAATACTGAAAGGTGAGCGCATCAAATTGATTTTTATGTATTTCTATTATTTTATGTCTGTATTGTACATATTAGCAATAATATTTTCATTAAACTCACTATTTTTAGGAAGACCAAAAGAAAATGACAATTCATATTCTCATTCTTTATTTGAATACATTAACTTTATATTAATATTATTTAACTGTTTTTTATTCATCGGTGTAACTTTCTGGACATAAGAGGAAATAGAACGCACAATTTATTTTTTTTAGAAGAATAGAGCGAACAAATTTGTTCAGACTATAGGGGTCCAAACTTTGTTCAGATAACACGTCATAGACTCTGGGCAATAGAACACTACTAAATTACACAAGAGGAAATACACGATTCTTTACTATAAATTTTAAACAAAATATTTAGCGCATATAGATTTTGTTGAGACTTTATTGATTGAACTAGCTGCGATGAAATTCCAAAAAAAAAATAATTTAATAAACTATATAGGGGAAACTTACTATTTGATTATTTGTCATGTTCACATGACATTATTTGCTCGTCCATAGCTATCAATGTGACAATTTTTTTTCGGTACAGACATTGAGAAATTTTTAAGATTTGAGTTGGTGGAGAAGAAGCAAATATTTAAAGAATAAAAAGGAAATTGAATTAATTAGAAATAGAATTTAGGTGGGTGTATTCAACAATTATTGTTGTGTGTTTAGAAATAAAATTTTTATTAGTTATAATATTAGAATTAATCAATATTTATTTTAACTTTTTGATTTAAGATTAAAACTGTTCAACAGTTTTTATTCTTCAAAATGGATGTGCTACGTAATTTTGGGGGGGTGTGGATAGCCTTTCTCGTACATCGGTACATGAGGCGGGCGTGAGCGGGAAGTCTTGTGACGTTGACCCCGCTTTTCCACCTATTTACGCGTCAATGACACGACTGTGCCTAAACGAATTGTGTGGGTACACCTATCTACGTCAAATGACACGACTGGGCCTAAATGAATTGTCTAGGCGTTTCGTCCATGGGCAACTATGACAATTTCAACTCGCTAAGTTAAATAATCTAGGCCTTTTAAGCTCTATTTTTCTTTTTTTTTTTTTTTCCTTTTATCTTTTTGTAGTGGAAGTGTAGAATTCTTGAATAACATGGGAATTAAATTAATTTGTTGAGGATTCCTGTCTGATTAAAGGAATTCTCTTATTCCCATGCTTGTTCCGCGTTTTTATTTGGTGCCCACTGCGGGTGCAAACGGTATAATTGGCCATGACCCGGCCCTCAAATCTTGGGGCCGGCCCTCAAGCCTCAATCTGTTCCCTAATGTTTTTTCAAAAAAAAAAAAAAAAGAAAAAAAAAAAGAGAATACATTAGAATACATTTATTTGTTTTTCTTACTTTTTTTGTCTCTTTGGATCTGTTTGTTGTTGTAATTCGCTGTAATTCATAAGTCGTAATTGGTAAAAAATTTTATAGTTGTAAATGAGTTACATGCATGTAAGTTTTACGGTGTTTGGTTGGTAATATAAAGTTGTAAGTGGGAAAGTGAATTGTATTTTACGGTGTTGGGTTGTCATAATGAGTAAGTCATAAGTGGAAAAATTGACCACAAAATTAACTAGTTGGTAATTTAAAATTTTTAACATTGCAAATAAATACTAAAAATGTTAAATATTAAAAAAACAATATTAACATAAAAAATAATACAAATTCGTATGACCATAAAATTAACTGTAAGCGGGCTGTAAGTGAGTGGTAATTGAGTTGCAGGTGAGTGATAGTTAAGTTGCGTAAGTTTTTTACGAATTACAGTCCAAACAAACGTCGTAGTTGTAATTGAGTTGAAAGTTATTTACAAATTACGACCTTTTACGCTCAAACAAACAGCCTCAAACTCTTATGTTTTTGATGAGAAAGAGACTTTATTTTGACTTTGAAAATTAAAAAAAATCACAAGATAATACTAATTGTAACATAATAAAGGTATTAATTAGAAAATGAGTATAATTGATATTGGAATTAGGCTCACAAGTAGGATCTAAAATGAGCATCCTTAAGTAGGATCTAAAATGAGCATCCTTAAAAAGGCAGGGTCAAGGACTGGGCGTGGGCTAGGGTTGGGCCTAGTGTAGGCCTGGCCCGACCTAAAATAAAAACGGGTGCTCCAATCCCGACCTATGTTTTGTCCCGGCTAGGGCCGGGCTGTGGGTTATTAAGGCCAGTTTCGGGGGCCCACTAGCCAGCCTGGATCCATTATCATCAGCGCTGGAATCAGGTTGAGTGAGCTCCAACAATATCTCAATATCTCCTAAATTCAGATTGGTGATGGGTTGGCCCTCAAAATCCAGTTACACCCATGAGATCCACATACCTCTTATTCCTGTGAACTCTCCTCCATTCTAATCTTATAATAAATAATTCTACGGTATTTTAACTGGTACCCTCTACCCAAATAAGGGTCTGTTCGGCTATCGTAATTGGCCGTAATTTGTAAGTTATAATTGGTAAATATTTATAGCTATAAATGAGTTACATGCGTGTAAAATTTACGGTGTTTGGTTGGTAATATAAAATTGTAAGTGAGAAAGTGTATTATATTTTGCGGTATTTGGTTGTCATAATGTGTAAGTCGTAAGTGAAAAAGTTCATCACAAAATTAACTATTTGGTGATTAAAAAAGTTTTAATATTGCAAATAAATATTAAAAATGTTAAATATTAAAAAATTTAATGTTAACATAAAAAAAAATAATACAAATTTGTATGACCACAAAATTAACTGTAACTGGACTATAAGCGAGTAGTAATTGGGTTGCAAGTGGGTGATAATTGAGTTGCGTAAGTCTTTTATGAATTACACTCCAAACAAACGTCCTAATTGTAATTGAATTGTAAGTCATTTATGAATTACGGGCTTTTACGCCTTCTACGACGAAACAAACAGCCCCTAAGTAGGAACTGAACCCGGGTTCCTTATGTGCCCAAAACGGCAACTGAACTGGCGTATTCGACCCGGACCGGCCCATTTTGTGCCCTAGGGCTGTGCGTAAACCCTAACTCCCTGCGTTTCGGCCGCCTTCATATAAACCATCTCAAAAATCTCTCTCTCACCAGGGATCGAGCGAGACGAGCAGGCGGCGCTTAGGAAGAACTCGTCCCCTTGGATTCTAGGATCGTTCGCTCTCTTCTTCAATCAAAATGGGGTAAACTAAATCTCCTCTATTTCTCTGCTCTAGAGATTCAATCAAATATATAATAGACCCATCTTGTTTGGTGATTATGTTTTGTTTGTTGATTATTCCATTGTATGTGAAAAATCAATAAAAATGGAAGATTTTTGCAGTTTCCGTGTGCTTGATGACGGTCCGGTGCTGAATTTAATTACAAGTTTTCAACACCTAACATTATCACAAGCTAAATCAAATTCGTGCCGCCTCGTCTTTTACTGTGCTTTCACGTTTGTTGATTGGGCATGGGACTTGGTGGCTCACATTATTGTCTCAAAACTTTTCTTTTATTGGAAGTGTCAAGAATAAATGTTTTTTTAACTGTTTTTTGGAAACCAAACCATTTGTTAAATTATATAAAAAACAGTAATCTTTACTGAATCACATACATTCTCACAACTTATATCTCAAACATAATAATGACAATCAATTCTCATGTTGATGCTGATAAACTGAGGTCCATTTTACTCATTCTATCTGATTCTTATAACAGTGTACATGTTTATACCAATATTTGCGTTGAAGCTCTATTTATAACTAGATAATGATGCAAAATGTTATTTTTATGACTTCTTTTAGCTTGCAAATAATTATTTACATCGGTGCAAAACTTATCTTCCTCACTTGACCAAATGTACTTATTTATTTTTTCTATTGATCTAGTTTTCTCATAGTGTTTGTTAAATTTATGCTTATCACTTGTTTAATTTTTGTAATTGAATTAAAAATTTATATACATAATAGTTCTGCAGAAGACAAATAGAAATGCATATAACTGGTACCTTAAATCTTTATGCATATGCTGACAGTTAACAGAGTCCGCATCTTAAAACATCCGTACACAATAGTTTCAAAGCTAAGACTTTCATTAAAATATTTGTAGATTTATCTTCACTTGAAAAGAGAAAACTGTATATGCCAGCCATTTATGCATTGTTTAGTGCATGGAATTTGAAATACTATTGTTGTTGCATCTTGTGGCTAGTCTAATGTAAAACGTAAGATTTTTGTGGAGCTCAACATATAAGTTGTAAATATAATCTTTAGATAATATAGATGCTTTTTATGGTGTTTTTTGTGGCCTTTGAGGTCCTTATATTATGTTCCTTGATGATCGCATAAGCTGTGTCTTGTTTTCAGTTTCTGCAATATTCTTTCACTTGTCGTTTACAAAAATCTTGCTAAAGATCATACATATGCATTCTCCCATTTAAATATGCTTATTGACGGTCTAGTGCAGCATTCAAAATTGGACATCAGCACTCAACATTTTCATAAGCTAAAAAACAATAAGACAATTGTGTATCTGAATTCTTTCTTTTCAAACTAATGAATCTTAGAAAGACAGGTACATGGTTGATACATGCACAGAACTTCCTTTTGTTACTGCTTAGGTTTTCAGCATAATTCACTTGCAGTGTATATTTTGTTATATAATTCTTCTTGATTAAAATAAGTAGTTGATTAGAATTGGGAAAAAATAAATCAAAAAATGTAACCAGATAATGATTATCTGCTTCCAATCATATCATTAACATTTTATCTCCAGTTTTTTATTATCAACTTGAAAACTGATATGGGTATGTCTGCACTGGTGAAGGTTTCTATGTCTATGCAGGCCTATGTAATCGAGTATCTCTTTTGATAGAATTGACTATATTTCAGATTCTAAGATGTTACATATGATTATCCGAGAACACTTGTTAGCTTCACTCTTCTAGGTAACACTTTACAGGTCTTCGGAATATGATGCTTGTGGAGTTTAAGAGTTTTTTTGGGTACATAAATCAAATAAATATCAAGAAGACCTGCTATGTTGTGATGGTTTTATTTCAGTAATGGTTCATTCTGTGTCAAACATGAGAAAAAAGTGCTCCACTACACTTCTAATGTTTGTAGAAAAAGAGTTGTATGATTCCTAAATCAGTATATTCTAAAGGCCAACTTTTGTGCCTTTGGCACTCAAATGTTAGAACTATTATTTAAAGTGCTGCATTTGAGATCCTCTGTACATGTGAGTAAGTTACTTGTATTTCTGGGCAAACATCTGTTACACTAGGGTCCATTATCTTGGACTAGTTGCACAACTCATATTTTATCTCAAATTGTGTGAATTTCTTTGATAGACTGGTTCCTATAGTATTGCTAACTTTGATTTTTTTTTTCTTACTAGTTTTATGCTCTTGGTTTCATGTACCGGCGGACTTCTCCCCTTTTGTGTGATAAAGATCATTCCATTGATTTAACCTGGCTGACAGTCAATAATATGTTTTCTATTTACCACTAGTGGCAGAATAAGACGTAATGCCATAATTTTAAAATTTGAAGTTTAAAATCTTATGACGGCTCTAAAGATCATTCTGTTGATTTATGCTGGCTAACAGTCAATAATATGCTTTCTATTTATCACTAGCGGGCAGAATACAATGTAATTTTATTATTTTAAATTTTGAAGTTTAAAATCTTTAGAAATATTAGAAGTTATTCAAAGTTTTCTTAGGTCTTTTTAGTTTAGTTGTTCGTTTAATCATGTAGACATGGGTGATAGCAGGCGCAATGGAGTGCACAGGTTGTCCTTGGTGTCATGTGCATGGATGCTAATTGGAGGCTTCTTGCATTTAATTTCTATTTTTTTGTAAAACTTGTGTTTCTTTTATTTGGTGCTATAGGAATCCACATCTTTTTTTTAAGGTCTCATTCAACTTAAAGTAGATCTGAACTTTAAAAATTTAAGTTGCATATACACATTTTTTTTGTTTCACAATTCAATTATGTATGCTCCATTTTTCATATACGTCCGTGTGCTTTGTTGATCAATGCATTCCTTGTCAGTTCCTCTTAATTTACTTCAGATGGTTAGATTTTTTTTAAAATAATTAAAATTTCCATGACAGGAAAACTCGTGGTATGGGAGCTGGGCGCAAGCTGAAGACCCACAGGAGGAACCAGAGGTGGGCAGACAAGGCATATAAGAAGAGTCACCTTGGTAACGAGTGGAAGAAGCCATTTGCTGGCTCTTCTCATGCTAAGGGCATTGTCTTGGAAAAGATGTGAGTAAAGTCTTTTTTTTTCCCAAACTTTCTCTATGTTTGAAGCTTCACTAATGCTTGAATTTACGGATGCAAATTACAGAGGTATTGAGGCCAAACAGCCAAACTCTGCTATTCGTAAGTGTGCCAGAGTTCAGTTGATCAAGAACGGAAAGAAGATTGCCGCCTTTGTACCAAATGATGGTTGCTTAAACTACATTGAAGAAAATGTTAGTCTGGAATCACTAGCTTAAACAAATCCTATCCGTCTTAAGTTTATATTTGACTAATAATTCTTGGTTACTACAGGATGAAGTTTTGATTGCTGGATTTGGTCGTAAGGGGCATGCTGTTGGTGATATTCCCGGAGTCAGGTTCAAGGTTGTGAAGGTGTCAGGTGTCTCTCTTTTGGCTCTCTTCAAGGAGAAGAAGGAGAAGCCTAGGTCCTAGAGAGTTTTTGTCCCCAATTCTGAACCGACATTAGAATGCTTGTTGAATTTTAATGTTTGATTTAGATGTAGTAATTCTCTCTCTCGAATCTGAACGTATTATTGTGGTCATGTTGATTTTAGTCAAAGAGATGGAAAACAATCTTTGTCATCTTTCCTTTCTTTCTGCGGAGTTGATTTTCTTTTCAATTAACATCATCCTCTATTTTACATTCACAGAAGATGCCTTTTATGGATCCCTTTATCCGACTCTCAGATCATTATAATAATCGCAATAGTTACTGCCAGTTTGTATTTACTGAAAACTATATAAGCTGTTCATCTGTTTTTGCTCTGTCCTGTGGTGTCTTTGATCAGTAACATGGCCAGTTGGCCACCTGTGACAATGATCACAGCTTGGATTTTTAGCAACCATTTCTCCACTTGTTTTCTCGGCCTTGCTTGGTTTACATTCAACTAGTTACAATCCCCTGCCGTAACTGCCTTGTGCTGAATTCTGATATCCTAGATTTTGCAGTTATTGTATGCATTAGTTTGTACTTATGCCAGCATGATCCCTGTTAATACTTCTTTCTATACATGCGCTTTATCTTGTGTGGGTCAGCAAAGGGGTCCTAGTTATATGTATGAATGCTTAATTCAGCTCAAACCTTGTTCTTTACAACTCAGTGTTGAATTATTTGTGCTTATCTCTGATACTAAAAATTAAGTTTGTAATACAAAATGCCTGTTTTACAGGTAAGAAAGCTCGCTACTCATTAGGGTGTACAAATACTCTGTTAATCTATCTGTGTAGTTGATATACCTGTCTTCCTGTAAAATTGAGCGTATGACTGCTGTAGAATTGAGTGTATACGACTGATTTTGCCCTACTTTTAATTCATGTTGTCAAGTCCAAAAACAGGAACAAAGTACAAGTGCAGTTAGGAGACTATGCAGGTAGGTTTTACTTTCTGATGTATTTTGATCTGGGCAATGCTTGATTATGTTGAACAATCTTTCTGTTATCCAAAAGCAGGCAGTCTCACAGAATCACTTCTGTTGAAGTGTGGAATGTAGTTAGTGCGTGTTCATTTTTAGGTGAACCAGGGTCTCACAGTTCAGAGAAACAAGCTGGGCAAGTCAAAAGAATTATGCAGGAATCAGCTACACAAATTACTGTTATTCAGGTTACACCAAATTTCCATTCAAACTGATAGTCCAGCGGAAGCCATTCAAAAGTTTACCACAAAATAAATTGGTAAACTGGAAAGCACCCCTTTGTTACAAATTGGCTTCTAAGCTTGATGCATGTTAGATGAAATATAAATGAATCCAATTGCCATCGACAGGAGAAGTATTAAGAATCTTTCATCAGAAATACATATTGAGTGCCCTCTGTTTTTTTGTTACAGCATAATCTGCAACCCCCTCAAGTGAACTTTCAGCTGCATCCTGTCACCTGCTCCACTGCCACACAAACTGTGCGAACATCAATGACAAGAGAGATCAATACAAATGACATAGAAATCCGAATGATCGGATCGGATACGCGCACGAAGTTACCTGTGGTTGTCGGCATCGCGGCAGCAGGCTTGGAGACGATGGCAGGGGTGTTGGCGATGGCGCCGGAGGTCGTGGTGGCCGGCGGGAAGAAGTGGGCATGGAGTCCAGTCATGCTCTGAGATTGGTGGTGGTAGTGGTACATTGGGTGCACAGGCAGCATTGCATTGGGAGCAACCATTCCTCCTTGTGCTGGGTAGTACTGACCCTGCTGCACATAGGATCCTGCTGCAGCTGAATGGCTCATCTTCTGCCTCATATCCAAAGAAATAATAATTGTTGTTAATGAGGCTGGTTCATTTGTATGATTAACAACCAATTTCAATAATGTTATTAACATGATTTCAAATATCGGCCGATTTTAATATTGTTATCATTCTGGTGTTGAGGGTTTCGGTATAACCGGGTACAAGGGCCGATACTATCGGATATTAAAAGCCCCATTAAGGCTCCGTTTTGATACTTTTACACCCCTGACCCACCCAAAAAAAAAATTTTCAGATTTTTAATGCTTTATAGAGTTGAAAATTACAGAATTAGAATTTTAAAGAATTTAAACATTTATCGTCTTGTTTGAAAAGTTATCAAGTCACAGTATAATTGATACCGATACTGAGATTTTAAGTCATGATTACATTTAGAGCTGCTTTGAAACTATATTAGCAATGACTTACAGCATTGTAGCCCAAGTTAGTAATGTACGAGGGAGAGTACCTGCAGGGGAAAACACAAAAAAAAAATGATGATCTGTACCAAAAAGCTAAATCTTACATACATTATTAAATCTTCATTATATCTGAAAGTTTATTATTGTCCAAAGTGATTGCACTGTGGACGGGCCAACCAGCCCACGCCCATGTGGCCAGAGACCCATGAAACAGCCCAGAAAAAGAACACAGGCTGTCATCCTCTATCTTTTTGGGCCTAATTAGGGTATTTCCCCTTTCCACATGGGCCTGTCAGCAAACATATGCTCTGTGTCGCGAGTGCTGCAGGTGGGGCCCACACAACAAGGCAGAGTTCTCCGTGGACCCCACAACTGCTCGCTCACCCACTGATTGGATATAATTGGTTTGCTTAGTTGTCATTTTGACTCAGTGCGTTAAGATTGCAGCGGCGAATACAATGTGACAGCAATTTCAAAAAAAAAAAAAAAAAAAAAAAAAACAGAGAGAGAGAAATATTCACCCATAAGCAGCAGCAGCGTAGTAGGGAAGAACCCCAGGATAGTGCTGAAGAGGAGAAGGCGGCGGCTTCGCTGTTCCGGCCGCCGGCGGAGCATAGTACCATTGTGCCGGCGGGCCACTTGACACAGTCCTCGTTCCTGTAAAATAAATGTATGTTAGTATTCATCTTTAAAAAAATATGTATAATTTGTTTTTATTATTTTCTCGTTAATACAACAGAACAGAGTTTTCTATCATTTTACTCAGAAAAGAAAAAGAAAAGAAAAGAAAAGAAAAATTAAAGGCACAAAATGCTAAATGTATGCCTTGTTGGTGTGCCGGCATGACCGGGGTGGCCGGAGGGGATGTTTTTGTCCGGCGGGCACCGAGGGACGCCAAGTTGCAGTTTGCCCGCCGGCCGTTGATCACCGGGTTGGATCCTCGCAAGCTTTCTTTGCTGCTTCCACTTTTTTAAATGTCACCTACATAAATATGTATTTAGATTATTTTTCAAATTGCACGATAGGTTCTCTTTGAAAGCAGACAATTTACGTAATGATACTAAAATTTTGCCATTGATTTTATTTAGAGGGCTGGTGTACAACTGATCGTAATATTTCGTAAATTTAATCTTTTTCTTTTTTTTTTTAAGCAACCGAGTATAAGATTTAAAAGCACAGGCTTAAACTACATAATTAATAAGGTAGGTTTTTTTTCTGTTGGTCAATTTGCTTAGAAATTTAACACAAGATTGACAGTCAGTCATAAACTGTGTAAAACTTTTATGGGTACTTACAAATCCGTAGCCCTTGGATCGGCCGGTGACCTTGTCGGAGATAATGACGGCCTCGAGGATCTCGCCGAACTTCTCAAAATGCTCCCAAGAGCATCCTTCTGCGTCTCCCACGCGAGGCCCCCGACGAACACCTTGGTCAGCGACGTGTCGCCGAACTGCTGACCCTTTTCCAATCTAGATGGCTGGAGGTTGAAGATGTGAAGAAAATAAGAGAGAAGAAGAAGAAGAAGAGAGAGAAATAGAGAGAGAGAGAGAGATTGACAGGGATGCGCGCTAGCTATATAAGAAAACAAAAGGGTGAGGGGTTAGAGCTTTGGACGTGTTCCTATGTTGGGCATTTGTTTATGTTGGGGAATTATGTGAATATATGTAGGAGCATTGAGGAAGTGGAGAACCAAATTGGACAGACAATGAGGAGGAGGAGGCCACTATTGTATGTGGGTAGAGACAGCTAAGCTTTGGCATCTACCCACAACGTGCTTCTCATTTTGAATTTAGGTTTTCTCATGTCTTTTTATGGTGGGTGAATGAATTTAGGACGTGATTTGCGGTGATTTGTTTTCCACACATTTTATTCTTGGGTTTTTAGGATATAAGTCTCTAAAAATTTTCATATTAGAACATTAATTCACAAATTATTATTTGAATATTAGTCCTCAATAATATGGAACCCACTTGTTAAGAGTCCTTGTGGTTAAGCGTCATATGAAAATGCCTGCTATATTCCGTTAAAAAGACACAATGACGTTTTCTCAATGGTCCACTCTCTCTCATTACATATCTACTCTCGTGAAATCTATAATTTTTCAATGGCTTTAATTCTTTAACCCTCGCATTTGCATTTGAAAATCATTAATGCCCATTCTCTGGAATCACCCTTGCTCCTTGTGTAGTCTATTGATTGGAGGACCAATTGGATAATGGAATGAACAAGAGGAGAGAGTTCAAATCATTGATGGTGGGTTGAAGTGAGGATAACAGTTAATTTATCTGCATATTCTTATTTGTTGAATTTATGTCATAGATCCATAATCTACATCTTTGTACAATCTATTGATTTTACGTGTTCTTATCTGGTTTGAGATCAACATCGTTTGACTGTCATCTCCGTTGTCGAAAGTGTCATCGCTAATGTTAGAATTAGAATCGTCTATTATCACTGTAAGCCCTATTTCTCCTCTTCATGTTTCTTTGCAATGAATCCAGCCGAATGATTGGTGAGAGAGAATGAGGTATGCTTTGAGCAGTGCTATTAGGGGGAAAAAAATAAATTTACTATCAAGATTGGCTTATTAACTATGGTTAGGAGAGAGTGTTGGACGACTTCACTAACAGAAGAATTATTAGAGCATTAGTCACACATTATCAGGAAATAATATTCAATTACTATTTGTTAGGCACTATTATTCGAATATGAAATTTGTTAGGGACCTACGTCTCCAAAACCCCTTTTTTCATTAATCTCTCTATGTTAAATTTCCTCGTCCTTGTGACAGTTAGCTACATTTTATTCATTAATCTCTTATAGGTTTAATTTCCTCATTCTTGTGAGAGCTAGCTATCTTCTGCGCCTCGAATGACCACCATTTTTTACTAATTTTATGGTTGTAGTCTATTATAACTCTTTTGCCACTTATAGTCAGGCCACATGAGTTTTGTCTGAATATGAGAGAGAGAAAAATTCATAATGTCTGTCATTTAATCTTTGAAAATCTAAATGATTCATAAACGTTAGTTCTTCCAGATCTCTCATGACTCATGCATGTGGTCAAAATCATGTTTTTCTTTCTCTAAACATAGACTGAAAAATGATATGTACTCTATGAGTCTTTTTAATATTTCATACACTTTAATTTAGGCGCTGTTTGTTTCATCGTAAAAGTCCGTAATTCGTAAATAACTTACAACCCAATTGCAATTATGGCGTTTGTTTGGACCGTAATTCATAAAAGACTTACACAACTCAACTATCACTCACATGCAACTCAATTACCACTCACTTACAGTTAATTTTGTGGTCATGCAAATTTGTATTTTTTTTTTATGCTAATGTTAATTTTTTTAATATTTAACATTTTTAGTGTTTATCTGCAATATTAAAACTTTTTAAGCCATCAAATAGTTAATTTTGTGGTCAAAATTTTCACTTACGACTTACACATTAAGACAACCAAACACCGTAAAACACAATACACTTTCTCACTTAGAACTTTATATGACCAATTAAACACCGTAAAACTTACATGCATGTAACTCATTTACAATTGTAAAAGATTTTACTCATTACGACTTACAAATTACGGTCAATTACGACAACCAAACAGACCCAGATTTTCTCGCTAGCAGATAAACACAAACTCTTACGCTAGAGAGAGAGAGAGAGAGAGAGAGAGAGAGCACTACTTTGGTTCACAAACTAAACATACATGTCTAATTTAGTGAACCCACGGGCTCAAGAAGACAAGGGGGACCCCAGGGATCTCTTGATAGAGGAGGGGATTTTGATCAAATGGTCCCATCACCACGTGAGAACGTGAATAATCACCATTAAACTCATGGCATTGTATTTATCTACCAAATTAAAACACAAACAGAGAGCAAATAGAGATGGAGGAAAATGTAGAGCCCAAGAGCCGAGAACACAAACAGAAAACAAAAAGGTATGGCAGAATAAAGCATTATCCTCACCAACAACAAATCTGTGTACAGTTAGCGCTTGGAACAATAAGAATATTATGAAGCTTAGGACAAATCAAAACATCTCCATGCGAAGTAGGCCACATGGATTGATTTCATTGCATCATACCAATTTACTTTATTTTATGTTATGTGTTTTGCATATTAATCCGTCAACCCTCAACAATTAACCTATTGCCAAAACCCTTGGGTGCCACTTCCCATTCTTATTCTTTAAGAGTAGACAGCGTCCAAGTACAAGTAACGAAGAAATTTTTTTTTTTACAGTCAAAACTAGAGATTTAGGTTCACATCATTGCATCAAACACACATGAAAGTTTATATCTATACTTTGAGTTTTTGTTTGTGCTAAAGTTGCAAAATGTATATCGATATTTGTTTGTTCAGCTAGATGTTAATGTAATCAATCTGAGAGCAATAGAAACTACAGAAACTCATGTCTTATAGTTGTTGTCTGAGTTTAGGTGCCTAGAGCAACTTACTACTAACCCATTGAATTTATTTGCGGGATCGCTTTTCTCATGCAGAAATTTCTACATTTTCTTTTTGTTACCCCAGGGTATTTGAATTTGGAAAGAGTACATTGGTATTCACTGGCAAATTTGCAAAAATATTTGCTTACATGCAAAGTGCAGGGATCACTTGCGAAAATAAGAAAGGCTAGGGGTCCTCAAGCCAAATATACTCATAACTCATGTTCCCAACTCCTGAACAATGTGAGTGAGGGGATTATGAGGGTTACAACGTGGACAACTGTCCTCACAATTCACAAAGTTGAGAAGGATTATAAGGGTTACAACGTGGACAACTGTGAGAAGGATTAGAGAGAGAGAGAGAGAGAGAGAGAGAGAGAGAGAGAGAGATGACAAAAGAATAGGGATCATGAGAGCAGGACCAATTGCTGCTTGCATGACTGTAACTTTGCTGGATCTTCTGAGAACGTGAGTTGTCATACTGTAGACATCGAGAGAGAGAGAGAGAGAGAGAGAGAGAGTTGAAGGGCAAAAGAAAACAAAGACCAGTCCTTTTATTAGTTGTTTAATTAATCTCAGATTCTCAGGTCTCTCCCTATGATCTCGTGGGTTGGTGGGTTGGATCGAGTTGGCCTGCGAGCAGGAAATAATGGTCACGCCCATGGGGGCGTGCGCTCCCCTTCACGCTCACGCTGGCTCTTTGCCCAATTATTTTATTAAGGCTTCTGCAATTTTGGTTAATGAGACACTTTGTACGAATTATTTGAAACTGTTAACACATAAATACCTCTGTTCTTTCCTTAACTTCGGAGTTTTGGTCCGGTCACAGAGATTTTAATACGATATATTTCAACTGAACGCGTACTAAAAAGTGGATTTAAATGAAAAAAATATTGCTACCCTGAAAAGCCTGTGTTTTGATCTAAAAAAAGAAGTTCTACCTACGTAGACGTGTTAAAATATAAATATCTCAAGTCTAACTTAGAATTTTGATAGTCTTTGATAGAAACATTACATGGTTGAGCTGGTAGTTGTAATGTAGTGTGATGCAGTGTTATCATGTGGGGGTGGACGGTGGATTTGGTTGTACGTGTCTACGTGGGTTGGGGTTGGATTGTACTTCATGTTTTGGATCTTGAAGGGGACTTGGATTTTGGCTACTTAATTTATTTGCAATGGGTTCTTGCATCTTGTTAAAAAACGCCAATCATAAGCAAAAAGAGAGATGGCAAAGTTTATGATGGAGATCTATAATCTATGTACTATTATTAAAGAAGAAGTAAAGATCTTAATCTTAGAAAAATTTTGTGATTGAGAGATGGCAAAGAGAAAGAAAACTAAAGAAGACAAAAAAAGAAAGAAAGAAAAGAAAACTGAGTTCGAAGGGTCTTTCTCAAAACTAAATAATTTTTATCAAATCTATTATAGTAAAAAAAAATTCTCTTATTTCTCTATTTATTGCTAAACATAAAACAAGTCAATTAATTACTCGAAGCTTTTAGCATCCAAGCATTTCATGACCAACTAATATTTATAGGACGGCCTTTGAAAAATTTATCTTTTCATGCATGTATTCCATACCATTTTAACACACATTTTTGCGGACATTATACATCTAATTGGAGGAATAGATCATCAAGTCCTCTACAAAATTGTATCATATGAACATTTAGGAAATTAGATAAATAATTTATAATGTATTTAAAATATATTCTTTGGTGTCCTTTAAAGGAATTATGGCAAAGGAGTCTTTCATTACTTAGTTAAACAAAAAAAATCCTTGTTTGTAATAAGATTTCAATGTGCCATGGAGATCATTTGTTTAATGAATCTAATAAAGATAATTGTAGTACTTCTAAAAGGACTAAGTTGATCTCCTTCTGTTTGTCCCCCCATCTAGAATTTAGATATTGTTTGTTGTTTTATCATAAAAACTTTTCATTTCTTCTATTCAAAGAAAACAAGATTTTTTTTTTTTTTCTAATCGAGAAAAAAATCAGTTAAAATAAAAAAAATAATTGTGTAAACTAAAATGAGATAAGAGATAGACTTTCTTTAAAAAAATGTTGAACATGGGGAATTCAAGGGCACTAAACTAAAAAAGAATGTTGAAGATATAAATCTATCATTAGAAAAGATTTATTATAATCCTAATTAACTTCATTAACAAAAAAGAACTTCTTTCTGTATATAGAACGAAATATGGAACAAATTGATATTTAATAATTATAAATAGAGACTTTGTCTGTGTTTATTTAGTTAACCGAAGACTAATATATCAGCCTTGTTATGAATTTAGCAAAGGTTTTCTTAGTACAAGTGATACACAACCTAATATCCCAAAACCAAACGCATGCAGTAGAATCTATTTATTTATTTATTTATTTGCTACTTTTCATTTTGCTTTTTTTCTTTTGGTGTGCCAAGACTCAAGAGGTTAACCTAAATTGAGTTTATAATCCATAATCAAACACTTAATGACTCCAAACTCAAAAACTTGTGTCCCAAGTAAGAGA